>JAIQCU010001718.1:0-16922 GCA_022114935.1 Leptestheria dahalacensis
TCTCGAAAACTGGATCAGAGCGCAGCATCAGGAAAAACAGCTAGCATGAAACTCGCCCTTTGGCAGACGAAAAACCGAGGGAACCTCAGACTTTGGAGAACCTTCGGACCCACGGGTACTTTGACCGGAGTCACTATCCCAAATGCCAAAATCCTCAACCCTGAAATGATTGGATTAGATGTGAACAAAAACAAATGGAAGTGGGCATTTGTTGCAATATGCAGCATGCTGTACGCGGCCTACCTATGGGATGATTACAAAGAGCCTTCAGATTCGGGGAAAATGAGTTGGTTTACCTTTTTGCTGGTGAAATACAAGGCCGATCGGGGTGATGGGGAGGCACTTGCCCACTTAAGTGACTATTATGAAATGGACGATTCACAAAAGCACGCAGAAAAAATCTCTGAATTGCTATTTTCCAGCGTTACGCTCGGCTACGGAGGAAAAAAATTGGGCAGAGAAAGAATAACCATGTCCTTTATCGAAAACTGTGCAAATCTTGGCCCCGAGGGACCGGAGCAAACAGCCAAATTGTTTGCTCTTGTTCGTGAGCGAGGGGGCGGGCTCACGCCATATGGTCATGATGTGGAAGCAAGATGGTTGAGTGGAGAGTTTCCGGACTGCGCACCATTTGCGCCCCGTCAGCCATGATCAGGACTCCGCTGGGCGATGAGAGCTACTGGGACGAGCGAGTTCCAGTCGATGGAACTTCATCTCGCTAGGGTAAGCGCTATTACCCCACCCACCTTCCCCCGAGAGATGAGGCCGTCGAGAATCTTGTTTTCGACCGAGCTCAGGAGAAGTGGGATGGCGAACGGAGAAGCGCTCAGCGCAATGTGGCAAGCTCGTCTGCACGCGCAGCGAGCATCGGGATTGAGCGTTGCCGCGTGGTGCCGGCAGGAAGGCGTGTCGGCATGGAGCGTGTATGCGTGGCGCAAGCGCTTGTGATCAAGCAGATTTTTCAGCGGGTCTGCCCATCAGTTTTTCTCGAATTGCATCGGACTCACATAGCCGAAGGTCGAATGCAATCGCTGTGCATTGTTGAGGGCGTCAACCGAGTTTTATTCCATTCCTCTTGATTCCCCCAGGGATCATGTCGTCGCCGCGAATCTTCAGGTGATCGCCTGATGCCGCGCATGCGTTGGCAATCGCAAGATGGCAGCAATGCACGAGTGAGCGGGAAGGCCATGAAAGCGGTACGCTTCATCATCAATGGCGGTGCGTGGGAAATCCGGGTCGACGGTGCGAATGCGCCGATCGAAGCCAATTGCTTGGTGATTACCGAAGCGGACGCGCACGTCACCGACCCCGGCGGCACCGGGCTCACCTTTGATTTTTTCGCCGCCGATTTCCAGCGTCTGCATGCCGAACTGGACGATCTGCTCGACCCGGTCAGGCAGTATGTGTTTCGCCGGATGCCCTTTCGGGTGATTCAGGCGGATGTCGATGTAGTTCGCGCTTGCCACTTGCTGGCCGGCGCCAGCCGTGACACGTTGTTGCGCTTCCTGATGATCTATTGCCTTGGCAACGACCGTACTTATTTTTCGGCCTTGCTGCGGCAGAGCATGGCCGGGGATCAGCCGCTGTTCGACTTCATTGAAGCCAACTTCCTGAACTCCTGGCCCGTGGCGCGCTTTGCCGCAGAGTTCGGCTTGCCTGCGCGAAAATTCAATTTCCTGTTTCGTGAAAAATTCGGCACCTCGGTCAAGCATTGGTTGCTTGAGCGCCGGCTGGCGCACGCGCGCGAATTATTGATCAGCAATTCGATGCGCGTATTCGACGTTGCTGTTGAATGCGGATTCAGCAACCACGCGCACTTTACCGACAGCTTCCGCCGTAGATACGGCAAAAGTCCGAGTCAGATGCGGCAGGAATTCTTTGGGCACTCGGCGCCTGAACCGGCGAAAAGCCAGGCGGGCGCCAGTAACTCAGAAATCATTTCGATGGAATGAATCAAGAGGCCCATCATGGATGTCGAAGCGATTGTCGGGCAATTGAACAAGCTGGCCACTCAGGCTTCGCAGGATTTGAGTGCGCGGATCACCGCGGCGGACACCAATGATCCGGCGAAGATGCTTCAGGCGCAGTTCGCGTTGCAGCAGTACTCGGTTTTCATCAGCTATGAAAGCGCGATCCTCAAGAATGTTCGCGACATGGTGATGGGCATTATCTCGAAACTATGAACTCTCTCGACACGGAAGCCCGGCGTCTCATCGTTCAGGCCGGGGTGGCGGCGGTTAATCACGGCATGTGCGTCGAGGCGCGGCAGATACTCGACGCGCTTGCCTACCTCATGCCCGATGGCCGCGAGCGCGACCGGCTCGCTGCACTGATTTGGCTGGGACTGGAGCAAGCCGACAAAGCCTGGGCGCTGGTGGCCGACGACCCAGGGCCGGAAGGCGCACTGCTGCGGAGCCTGATCGCGGATGCCATGGTCAGCCGGGCGCCGGTCAGCGGCATGGTACCGGCCATGAAGTGAAATCATGAAAGGAGACTGAAATGATGGTTCATCCGGTCGAACCGACCTTGGGCTCGGGGGGCGTCAGGCTCTGGGAGCCGCAACCTGCGGGGCTTGACGCACAGCGCTTCGAATCCTTGATGGAGGCCCCGCTCAAACCTGAGGCGGCCTTGCTGGGCAAGGTTCAGGACCTGGCTCAATCGGTTGCCAAGGCGCTCGATCCCGAGGCCCTCGCAAAGGTCACCGGGCCACAGGAGATGCTGAGGGCGCAGGCGCTGCTGGCGCGTGCGAACGTTGAAGTCGATCTGGCGGCGAAGGTTGCGGGCTCGGTCGCCCAGTCGATCAACAAGCTGATCAGCGCGCAATGATCTCCGCGCCGCGCCGCGCCCTGGGGCGCGGCATCGCCTTGCTGATGCTGGTATTGCTGACCGGCTGCCGGGTGGAACTGTTTTCTGGCCTGCGCGAGGAAGAGGCCAACCAGATGATCGCACTGCTTTTGCTGAAAAAAATTGATGCCAGCAAGGTCACGGTCAAGGCGGGCGAGGTGAAGATCATGGTCGCCGAATCGCAGTTTGTCGATGCCGTCGAGATTCTGCGCCAGCAAGGCTTGCCGCGCCGTCGCAATGACACGATGTCCGATCTGTTCCCGCCGGGGCAGCTGGTCACGTCGCCCGCGCAGGAGCAGGCGAAGCTGATGTATCTGAAGGAGCAGCAAATCGAGAAGATCCTGAGTGTCATCGACGGTGTGGTCGAGGCTCAGGTGGCCATTGCCGAAAGCGCCGGCAAGGACTCCGATGAAGCCCCGATAGCCACGGTGAGTGTATTCATCAAGCACAGCCCCGCTGTCAATCTTCCTGCCCGCGAGGCCGAACTTCGCGCCCTAGTGCTCGGCGGCGTTGCCAATGTTGATGTTCAGGATGTCAGCGTCATGTTTCAGGCGACCGATTACCGGTTCGTACCGATATCGGGACCAATACAGGGGCCAATATCGCGCCCGATGCCGGGGCAGATTCCGAGCGCCGCTGCCGACGCAGTTCCGCTCGCGCGCCAGCCCTCTGGACTGCTGGCCGTTTCCGAATGGCCATCATGGTCATCATCGGTATCGGCGGCACAGGCGTTCATCCAGCGTTACCTGATGGTGATTCTTGCTGGCTTCGGGGTCGTGATCGGCGCCTCGCTTGCCTTGTTTTGGCGCCGTCGGTCTCGCCAACCATCATGATGGTGATCCCCGAACCCGCGCGGCGCCTGCATGCACTGGCCTGGCAACCCGGCGCCACGATGGCGCACGGCTGGTGGGGCGTGCTCGGCTTGCGGCAATGGGAAGCGGTGTATCAGCGGGAGCCGGGATGCCGGCGGGCGATCGACCGGTTGATCGTGCAGCGTCGCGACTGGCCCAGGCGGGCGTTGGATGCCACGCCGGATGGCGTGCAGCAGGCTTTGCTGGCACTTGAATCACGGCTGGAAAAGCTGGTCAGCGCGCTAGGCCTGATTGCACTGGGCGATCCCGGATACCTGGTGCTTGGACGCTACCGGCAGGAACTGCAGGCTTGCGGCCTGAGTCCGCAGGATGTCCGGCAACTATGGCCTTTCATGGCTGGTGGCGCAGCGGCGGGGCGTTCTGATGCCGAGGTCGGGAACTTGCCGAAGGCGCTTCTGGCGGCGGGCAGCCGTTGCTTGTCTGCCGTTGATGAGCCTGCATGGCATGCCATGCGCTATTGCCTGCCGCCGCCCGCAGACGGCCAGGCACCGGGCGTGCCGATGAGTTCGAAGGCGGCACTGCGCTTGCTGATCCGCCTGGGGCGCTTTCTGTGAAGCGATTTCTTGGCATGCCCGTCGCGCNGACGGCGCGCATCGCGAGGCAGAGGTAATCCGGAACGCGGCGCGCTTGCAGGCGGCCAAGGAGGGCGAGGCGATCGCCATGCAGGCCCGGACGCAGGCGGTCAGCGATGCGCTGGAATGGCTGGTGACGTCGGCCGACCTTGAACGCACCATTGCACAGCAACTCGAAGCAAGGCTGCGCGAACTCGTTGTTCAGGCAGTGAGTGCTTTGCTCGGCCAGTGCGATTCCGGGACGTTGCTTGCGCAGCGGATTGCGAGCCGGATGTCACAGATGGACCTTGTTGAACCCGTGGAATTGCATGTCGGCGTGCCAGCGCGCGATTCGGTCAGCGCATTGTTCGCCGGCATGCCGAACGTCAGTGTTGTGGCCGATCCGGCGCTGGGCGAGCATCAGGCCATGCTGCGCACCCGTCTGGTCACCATCCGCTTTGATTTGCGCCAGCAGTTGGATCAGGTATTGGCCAGTCTGCGGCGGTTGTCGCCGACTGAAAGCGACTGAAGTGTTAAGACTTGATGCCACCTCGGTTACGTCGGGCCCCGCTTCCGCGGTAGCGGTCGATTTTTCTAATTCAACGTCAGCGCCGCAGTCGGCGTCATTCTCGGTCGCGGCCCTCGCCAATGCTGAACTGGCGGCGATCGAAAGTCAGGCGGTAACGGAAACCGTCGAAGATATGAGCCTGATGCTCGGCGGCAGGGTGCGTCTGCCGATCGGGCGCGACCAGCGCTCCGAACAGATTCGTGATCGCGCGAAGCTCTACCTGTTGGTTAGCCACGTCGCGGTGGCCGATCAGCCGGGCATGGATGACCTGTTGCGGCGCTTTCCTGCGCTTGAATACAGCGAGGACCCCTTCGGCGAGTTGTCCCGGCATGGCAAGGGCCGCGGCGAAATCATGTTGATGCTGGCGCAACTTCTGGCTTCAGGAAACTTGCCAGCCGAGACCCGCAAGCGTCTCGAAAAAGCATTGCTCGTCGCGAGTGAAGACGCAGACTGGGCGTTGCAATTGTTCGGCACGATGGAATTTGGCGTCACTACGCCAAGGTCGCTTGAGCAACTGAAGTTCGTGTACCAGCAGGCCTCGGCCGGAACCTCGGATCTGATCAGGTGGTTTCAGCGTTTTGCCCAGGTCGATGACCGCCGGCGTACCCTGCGCGCCCTGCTGCGCAGGCTGGCCTATGAATTCTCGATTGAGTACGCGCCATTGCTGAAGTCACACCTGCATTCGGTGATTCACGATATGAAGCGCATCCATGAGTTCTTTACCGTTGATGCGTATGCGGAATATGTGGCGCGCCAGTTGGCCCTGCCGGCGGTCGATCCGGATGCGGTTCTTGCAGAACTGATTGCCTGGGTCGAGCAAGTCTGGATCACTCCGGAATGGATCGGGCAGCGCCTTGGCGCGATGGCGTCGGGTACCGGCGATCGCCTGGCGTGTGTGCAGCAGTTCATGACGCTGGTGCGTAAGCTGCCAGATGCATGCTTTCGCGATGAAACGCATCGGCAGACCATCGTTGACGCCTGTCTTGCGTATGCCGAACTGGAAGCCGACGAGGACGGCTAAACCACGTTCAACAGATCAGCCAGAAGCTCAGGCCGGGACTTCGCCGGCAGGCGCCGGAAACACGAACCAGGTGTCGTCACCATATTTTTTCAGTCCCGCGCCTTGGTCGATCAGAACCTCGGCCAGTCGTGCGCGGCGGGCATTGTGTGCGCTGTTGGTCAGCGTTGGCACCAGCAGGCCGCGCACACACTGCACCTCGGCGACGTCGGCGACGATCGAACGCATGAGTTTCAGGAAAGTCTTCATCGGCCGGATCGGGCCACTCGCTTTGGCATCGACCCCAAAATCACAGATGATCAGCGAGTCGTCATCCTCAAGCCGGTACACGAGGCGCATCCCGTTGGAGTCGATGCGTTGCCCGAGAACGAAATCGCTTTCGCCCCAATATTCAGTCCGGGGAACCAGACCCTTGCTGCTGAGATAGGCGGTGACCGAGTCCATGGTGGGAGTTCTTGTAAACGTGGGCTAAGCGGCTGGTGGGCTGGCGGGCTGGCGAGGCTGCGGATCGCGTGGCAGGCCATCGATGATCTCTGCCGTATCTTTATTTCCTTATCTGAATGGCGTTTGAGAAAGGAATCCGCTCAGAATTTCGTTGATCGCCCGCATGCCTTCGCCAAGTTTGGCCGACGCCTCCCGGCTTGCGGCCTGAGCGTCTTCCAGTGTCCTGTTCAGCGTGCTGACGGCCGCTTGCTTCAAGTCCGCCGTATTGCTCAGCGTTGTGGCGTTTCGCTCGGTTTGTGAGGTTTTGTACTTGACGATGCTTTCCACCGTGGTTCCCGCTCCTTGCGCCAGCGGCTGTGCTCCCACATGGGCGATTTCGCCGGCAGCGCCAACCAGACTCAGGCCACCCGAGGCCATGCTTGCAATGGCTTGGTTCTGCGAGGCATGCATGGCTTCACTCGTGCTCGCTTGCTTGTCGTCGAAGATTTCGTAGGCCTTGGCGATCGTGGTGTGTTGCACCAGGGTTTGCTGTTGCCGGTTGAGATCACGCTGTTTCGAATAGAACTTGTTGAGCTCCTGTCCCAGATCTTCGATCAGGCTCATGGCGGTGGCCAGCGCGGGGAAGCCGGCATTTCTGGTGCCGGAATTACGGATCGTTTCGATCGCCGCTGGATCATTGACGGTCCGGGGCTGCACCATATTGCTCATTACAATCTCCTTTAGAGTCCCACTTGAAATTGCGGGTTTTCCATCGATAGGCGCAACGCGTCATTCAGTGAGGATGCCTGCCGGTTCAGCGCTTCGGATGCCGCGCTGCCGGTGTCTTTCGAATCGCTCGTCAGCGCGGCCATGAACGTCTGCCGAAGATCCATTCCTGAATCAATTTCGCTGATGTCCGCGTTCAACCCGGCCATCTGGTAGGCGAGCACGCCGCTGTGGACCTTGTTCGCGCCGCTGGTCAGCGCCGAAGCGACGGCCGACGGCGATCGACCAAGATCCTTGGCAGCAGCCCGCGCGAGGCGTTTCGAAATTTCCTTCGTCAGTTCCTTGCCGACTTTTTCGGCGATCAGTTCCTGTCCATCCTTCACCATGGTCTTGACGACGGCGGCGGCACTTTCGCCGATGATTTTTTCGACTTCCTTCGCGCCCAGTTTTTCAATCAGCTTGTCTAACTGTGCCTCGCACGACCGCAATGTTTCCCGGCTGACGCGTTTTGCGGCGTCCTTGATGGCGGCGGTGCTGACACTTCTGGCGCCATCCTCGCCAACCTCCACGCCGACCCTTGCGGCTTGTCTGGCGCTCATTTCCACCGCTTCGCGGCCCATTCCAGCGCCGGCTTCTGCCGCTTGTGCGCCGACCCGGCCACCCTGCATCACTGCCATCTCCACGGCACCCTCAGCGACTTCGGCGGCGATCTCGCCGGCTCTCGCGGCAGTCGTGACGACGGCTTCAGCCGTCACTTTGGCGACCGTGACACCGGCCTTCACCACCTGGGCGACGGAGAATACGTCGATGGTCATGCTGACGATTTCCAGCCCCAGTTGCGCGCTGCCAAATTTTTCGGCAAGCGCCTGGTGGCCGGTCTCTTCGAGAATGTTCCGGATGATTCCGCAGGTGCCCGCCGCCAGCTCCACCGAGCCTCCGGCGATGAGTGCCGGGTTCCCTGAAATGACGCCAGCAGCCAGTTTTGCCGCGCCTGAGACGACTTCCACACTGGCGACGGCCCAGTTCATCACCTTGGTGAAAACGTTTCCCTTTCGGGCCTTTTCATGGGCCTTGTGGAGGTCGTCAGTCTTCTGGAGATTGTCCTTGACCTGCTTCTGGAACTTGGCGTCATAGGCTTGGCCGTTTTCCTTGATCCGCTGTAATGACAGATTCGTGCTTTTGTTCGTCACCTCGACAATCACATTCGTGGTCAATGCGATCAGTTCCTGCAAGGACATGCCACCGATGTCCAGTGGCAGCTTGATGTTCGACCCACTGGCCGCGCCGAGCCGACTGCCGATGTTGTCGAGGGCCTCCTTCATCTGCGCATCGGTGACGGCTGCTGCGCCCGGAAGCCGCTGCGGATCGAGGGCGGGGCCCTGCGCCTGATCGACAGCGCCTCTGATCAGCCGCACCGGCGGCAGGTTGCCGATACGTGATTTCCGTTGCGCCCGCGAAGGTTCGTCATCCAGGACGGATGAAGGCATTGGCCGCAGGCCGGGGCGTTCGATGGCATTGCTCATATGGGCGCTCCGGCGGTGTGCTGCTGCAACGCCGAAAGCGCCTGCGTACGCAGGTCGGCGTGTTGCGACTGGCGGCCACAGAGCTTGGCGGCGGAATCGAAGGCCATGCGCGCGCGTTCGGTGTTGCCGAGGGCGGCAAAGCTGCGGCCCGCGAAAAAGGCTGAACGCGGATCGGCCAGCCGCATGCTTCCCGTACGGCTGAAGCAGTAAAGCGCCTCTTCATGGTGATGGGTCGCCTGCAGGTTCTGACCGAGCATCATCCAGTAATCGAAGTGGTATGGATTCATGTGCACGAGCAGGTAGAACCAGTTTGCCGCTTTGTCGTGCTGTCCGGTCATGAAGCACTGCATCGCATAACGGTAGACGGTTTCCAGGTCCGCATCGTCCAGGTCAGCCTTCTGCTGCAGTGTCCGTTCGATGCTTGGGCCGGACGTTCCGGGCAGTGCCGAGTTGGTCATGGATGCGTTCCTTGTGTGGCCGCAGCACAGATTGGTGTGCCGTGTCGCAATCGTCAGCGGATGTTCTGAACCACACCCTTGGCCTGGTCATAGCGTGCCGACAGCAGATTGCTCAGCAGGCTGATCAGATAGCTCAACTTCTGGGTCACCTGCTGAATTTGCAGATTGACCGTATTGACTGTGTCGAGCGCTTTCTGCGAAAAATTGTCGAGTGAATTCTTTACGTCATTCAGGGCGGCTGCATCCAGCTTCGGGGTGGTGCTGGGTGCGACTACAAGCGTTGCCAGGTAGCTGTCAATTTCCATTGTCCCGTTGCCCGTGGTCACTGGAACCTTGTTGTCTCTCATCCAGGTGATCACTTCGGGCGACAGTTCCGTGCTCTTGCCGGACTCCAGATTGCCAATCTGGCTTTGCACCGCGTTTGCCTGTGCCTTGGCCTCAGTTGCGAGATTGCCTTGCTGTTTGAGCCGGTTGAACGTCTCCAGGCCTAATGAATTGGTGATCTGAATCAGCGAGTCGATCGTCGCAAACGCCAGCAGGTAGACGTCCGCTTGCTGGGCGCTCTGGATGCGCTCACTGCCAGGCCCGGTGGTGGGGGGTAATGACGATGAAATGGCGCTCATGACGTTCTCCGATGACTAGATCTTGTTCAGGACTTTCATCGGCTTGCGCCGCGTCTCGGCCTGCTTGCGAAGCACGGCGTGTTGCTCGAACTCGGTCATCGCGGTCTTGCATTTCGCGACGCTCTGCTTCAGCGATTCAAGGTCTTCCGCAAAGCGGGCGCTCGAAATCATCGTCTGCAGCGCAGCCAGCTTCCTTGAGGTCTCGGCGTCGACTTTCGGCTTTTTGCGAGCGCGCTCGACTTCATCAAGTAAACCCTTCAGCCGCGCGACGTTTTCGTTAAGTAATTTCCGTTGGCGCTCGATCTGGCTGATGGCCTCGTTCTCGTGTTGTGCTGAATGCGGGTTCATTGCCGGTCTCCTGTTGATTTCATCCTAGATAAATCGCCGGCAAGTGCTGTGGTAAACCGGCGCCATGTTTCGGAATGCGCTATTCGGATCTCGGCGTTGAGCCAACTGTCGGACGGCGATGCGTGTCAAGGCAGGCCCCGGTATCGGATTCGCAACGCCTTCACCACCCGCAGCGCCGCCGCACACGCTGCGCGCAGGTGCTCCTGGGCCGCCGGATCGCCATGGTCTGGCGCGGCGCCGTCCAGAGTGGCGGCCGCATTTTCGAGCTGCTGTACCAAGGCCCGGTATTCCGCACCGAGCGCGTCAGCGGCGATCAAATCTTCAAGTGCAGTCAGACGGGTCATGAGTTTGCGAGTCCAAGCGGGAGGTAGATAAGTTCCTGTTGGCGCAACACCGTCACGCCGTCCGGTCGCAGCGTGAAAATGGTGAAGCCGCCAGGGAGGATGGCGCCTTCGGCCAGACTCATGCCATTCGTCAGGCGCAGCAGCGGTGCGCCCGAATCCCCGCTCAGACTCTCGATCGGTGCGGGCAGGATGCTGGCGAGCGGTCTCGTCAGCGGAATGTTTTCGAATGCGGCTTGCAGGCGGCTACCTGAGCGCTGGTTGAAAGCGTGCAGCGCGCGTTGCACGGCGGCCTGGCGTATGGCCGGCAACTGCCCGTTGACGACGATCCGTTGCCCGCTGATTCGCATGCTCAGGCCCGGCAGGAGATCTTGCTGACCAAGCCTGGTCAGCAGCGCCTGAAAGTGTTCGGCATCGTCGTTGATCGCGGTCAGCGACCTGATGTGTGCTAGCCGCCGCAACTGCAGTTCGGTGCGCTCCCACTGCGCATCGGCCTTGAAATCGCCCCGCAGCAAGACGCTGCCGGGCGTGGCGCCAAAGCGGACTTCGGTTCCCGCATAGCCGTTCATCGACAGCACGGCATCAATCTGGCGCCGCAACTGGTCATCGCACATCAGTTCATCGCGGGTGCGCAGATCGCGCTGTCTTAGGGCTTCCTTCAACGCCTGCAGTTGTGCCGACGCCGCGCAGTTCCCCGAGAGCAGCACCGTGCCCGCTGCATCGCGTTCGAAGCGCAGGCCGGACAGACCGAGCGGCACGATGAGGCCGTCGATCAGTTCACGGTCTGACGCCCCATCGGTCACTTCGGCGGCATGGGCTGGTCGAGCGTACGCCGAGCTCGGTGCCGTGGTGGGGGCACCGCGAAGTAATGCGAACGCGGCGATGGCCAGAAGCAGCAGGCAGACACCGGCGGCGGTGAATAGCGCGGCGTTCTTTCCAGAGGAGCCCTGCGCCGCGTGAAGCCGCCTGGGCACGGACTGGATTGCCAGAGGCATGGTTGCCGTGCCAAACATCAGGATCACGCCATCGATATCGACGATCTTGCCGAAAGCCACAGGGGCTTCATCCGCGTGTGGCCTGCCATCGATCCAGACCGGCGCTCCGGCATCGATCCGCACACCGCTTTCGCTGATGTGAAGCACCGCCGTTCCGCCGTGTGCGAGCGGCATGTCGATGTCAGCATCTTCGCCGCCGAGCCGCAATTCGCCGGCCGGAATCAAGAGCTCACGTCCGGCGGTGGGGCCGGCGAGGAAGAGCAGTTTGTAGTCCAGGCTCATGAGGGGCCACCGATCAGGGATTGGGTGGCCGGCTCTGCCTTGATCAGAAACAGGCGCACCACGCTGCGGCTGTTTTGCGTGCGTGTGCTGAACAGGTGGCCGAGCAGGGGAATGTCACCGAGCAGCGGAATCTTCCGTTCGCCGGAAAACGTCTCGTCCTGAACGAAGCCGCCAAGCAACAAGCTCTGGCCAATGCTGAGAGCGGCTTGCGTGGTGATTTCCGAATTCTGGATTTGTGGCAGCGGCTCAAGTTCGCTGACCGGCTTGTCCTGGCGTCCGTCCTGAACGTTGAGTGTCAGCATCACGCGCTTGGCGCCATCCTCATCAATCAGTCTCGGCGTGACGCGTAACAATGAGCCGGTTGAAATCGACTCGAGCCGCGCATCCTGATAGCCGGCGACCTTGGTGTAGAACGTGATGTTGCGGTCGAGCACGGCCTGAACATTGTTCAGCGTGACCACCGAGGGACGCGACAGGATGCGGGCCTTGGAATTCTGTTCGAGCGCGGTGAGCTTGACCATGAAGTTGCCCGTGTTCGAAACCACCGTCGAGATGCCGGTGCCTTCGGCCTTGCCGCTATCGCTGTTGAATGTGATGCCGCTGCGACCCAGGCTGGCGCTGGCCGACCAGTCGACGCCCAGGCTGCTCAATTCGCCGGCGTTGACGTCGATGATCAGCACCGATATTTCGATCAGTTCGGGTTTGCTGTCGAGTTGCCGGATCAGGTCGGCATAAAGCGCAATGCTGCTCTTGCGGTCGCGCACGACGATGGCGTTCTGACGGGAGTCGGCGGTGAACGTCGGGGTCATCGTCCGGTTGCTGGGGGCGGGCGCTGGAGCTGGCGTAGTGGTCGATTTACCGGTGTCGGCCTGCAAGCTCCGTTGCTGCGCCATCTCGCGCAGCACGCTGGCTACGCCGGGAACCAGCACTTGCTGGTTGCGATATTGGTAGGTGGTGTCCGTGGCGTTTGCGTAGCGCAGCGGGAACAGTTGCGCCACTTCCCGCTCTTGCTCGTGCATCTGCTGCTGTTCATCCAGCCGTTTCGCCAGGCGCACGATGCGTTCGACACAGGCGGGTGCGCCGCTGGCTTCTACCGCCGGGGTGTCGCCGATGCGCGCCATGCGGCAGCCGATCTCATGGAGCATGCCGCTGTCCCGCAGATGGCTGATCAGCGCGCCTGGCTGCAGGGTTGTCGGGGTGATGATCTGGCTGGTGAGTTCTTCGTGCTTGTAGACGTGCAGCATCTGGCCATCGAAGTACCAGGCGAGCTGGTACATCTGCGACAGATCGTCGAGAACCTGTGCCGGCAGGCGCTTTGAAAGCGTGCCGAAGAAGCGGCCATCGACCTTGCTGCTGACGGCCACGGCGATGCCGTGGTGAGCGCCCAGATCGCGCAGCAATTGCGCCACCGGAACACCACGCGCAGCAATGAAGTAGGGCCGGACGTCGCGCCAGGGAATCTCGGCAGCCTTGGCTGATGGCGGCACTTGCCACAACAGCAGCGCGCCAAAAAGGCTGGCCATCTTGGCGCGAAGCGTGGAATGCCCGCTCATTTCGGCCTGCTTTCGAAATGTGGCTTTGGGGATTTGGCGTTAACTTCATCTGCAATCGCCAGGAAGCGCGAAACCGCCAGTTGCTGCTGCAGCGCGGCTTCGAGTTCGACGTGATCGATGCCGGCGTCGTAGCGACGGATTAGCCAGAGCTGCCCCTGTTCAAGCAGCAGGCCACAGTCGATTGCAAATTCGGTCGCCATCAGCAGCAAGGTCACGCGCTGCAGCCAGGATCTTGGCGGCGAAGGTTTGTCCAGCATGGCGCCGATGCACAGGCCATGCGGGGCGGGCCAGTACCAGCCGCGCGTCGCCCCGAGCATGACGGCGATGCGCAGGCCGGTCTGGATCGAGCCCGGCGCTGCCGGGGTGATCCAGGCAATTTCGCTCAGGGGCTCGTGGAGTGTCATGGGTTCGATACGGGTGCGGTAGGTGAGTGAATTTTGTGAAGCTGCATCCGGACTGTGCATCCGGTGCAGACCTGAACTTGACCGGAGGAAGCCGTGGGTAACCTGAACGAATTGCGGCCATTGCGGGCGCTGATCGCCGAAGACCATGCGTTGCTCGCCGAGGGCATCCAGCAGGTGCTGGCCGCCGATCCACGCTACGAGGCGGTGGGCTGGGTCGCCGACGGCTTGCATGTGTACTCGGCATGCCAGCGCCTGATGCCGGATTTGCTGCTGCTTGATCTGGGACTGCCTGGAATGGATGGGCTGGATGTGATCCGCCAGGTCCACAGGCGATGGGATCATGTGCGCATCATCGTCATCACCGCGCGCAGCGAGGAGCACACCGCGCGCGCCGCGCTTGAGGCGGGAGCAAGCGCCTATGTGCTCAAGCGCAGCACACGCCATATCCTGATCGCTGCGCTGCAGGCGGTACGGGTGGGCAAGGTCTATCTGGATCCGGGACTCGACGCACGGCAAGTCGGGGAAACCGAGATTCGCGGTGAAACGTCGATCCTGACGGGCCGCGAGCGCCAGGTGCTGAAGCTGATCGCCACCGGACGCCGCAATCGTGAGATTTCAGAATTGCTGTCCATTAGCTTGAAAACGGTGGAAACGCACCGGCTGCACCTGATGCGCAAGCTTGACGCCCACAATGTTGCCGAACTGGTGCACTGGTCGCAGCGCCTTGGCTTGCTGGAATGATTCGGCAGACACCGGGGCGCTGCTGGCAATTTTCTGGATGCATTGGTCGAGTCGGTCGAGCCGGTAGGCACAGCATGCGCGGTCGCTGTCGTCGAGCGAACCGAGGACGCGGGCAAGATGCATGATTTCGCGCTCGGCATCAGCCAGGCCGGCCTGACCCGCGCAGCCCTGCAGCGCGTGCAGCAGGCGGCGTGAGCCTTCGAGGTCGCGGCGGCGAATTGCGTTTCGGAGTGCGCGCACCGAGGTGCCCAGATCAAGCACCAGACGTTTCAAAAGTTCCGGGTGCGAGGTATCGAGCATCGGGCGCTGCCATTCAGCGCGGGGTGTCAGTTCGACGCCGCGGCTCAACTGGTATTCGCAAGCGTCATCGATGAGGACCGCCAGCTGATGCATGGTGACTGGCTTGAGAAGATAGTCATGCATCCCGGCGGCGCGCGCCTCGTCCCGGTCTTCACTGCGCGCGCTGCCGGTCAGCGCGGCGATCCGGCAGTCCGGGTCGAGCATGTGGTTTTTGGGGTCACGCCAGGCACGCGCGGCCTGCAAGCCGCTGGTCTGCGCCATGCCGAGGTCGAGGATGAGCAGATCGAAGACCCGGCTGCGTCCCTGGCGCAGGGCCTCGCGGCCGCCTGACGCGGTTGCCACGCGATGCCCAAGCAGCGTCAGCATGTTGCCGACGACCACGCGGTTGCTTGCCATGTCGTCAACGAGCAGGATTTCCAGGCTCCACGGGCATTCCGAAGGCATCCCCTGGCGCCTGGGCGGGGATGCCGCTTCGGTCAGCAGCGTCTGCCAAAGGCGTCCGGGTAGGACCGCGAGTTCCGGATTTGTCAGCGCGTCGTCATCGCGGGCTTCGCTGGCCATCGTGGTCATGGCTTCCGCCATCGAACCCTTCATCCAGCGCTGATGCGGTCTGGGCGTGTCGGCTGCCGACGCTCGATCCGGTGCCGTGGTATCCGTGAGGCCCCAGGCCCGCAGTTGCGGCCGCAGACCGGCGGGCGCGCCGGTTGGGGCCAATGGCCTGGGGCCATCCGTGAACATTGCCGTCAGTGGAAGCGCGATACGGAAGCATGCGCCGGCCGACGCGCCGTTTTCCGCAGTGACGGTGCCACCCATCAAGGCGACGAGCTGACGAGTGATGGCCAGTCCGAGCCCGGTACCCGGTTGATCGTGATCGATTCGGGTGAAGGGCTCGAAAATCCGTTCACGCATTGCCTCCGGGATGCCTGGTCCGCTGTCGGTCACGGTCATGATGAGCAGGCCATTTTCATGGCGGGCTTCGAGTGCGACGCTGCCATTTGGCGTGAACTTGATGGCGTTGCCCAGCAGGTTCAACAGGATCTGACGTAGGCGCAGCGCATCGACGGTGACTTCGAGGCGAGGGTCAGTCCGCGCCAGCACCGAGAGTGTGAGCTTCTTGCGGCGGACTTCCGGAAGGATGGCGAGGATGGTTTCATCGATCAGTTGCAGCAGCGGCACCTGGGCCGGTTGCAGCCGCGTGCATCCCGCCTCCAGGCATGAAAGGTCAAGCAGTCTGTCGGCAAGGCCCCGCAGATGGCTTGCTGACTGGCTTGCGCTCGCCAGCAGTTGTTGCCGTTCCGTCCGGCCTGGTGCGTGCGCCAGCATCTCAAGCGCACCGGCAATGCCGTTCAGTGGAGTCCGCAGTTCGTGACCAAGGATCATGAGCTGTTCGCGTTTATTGGCGTTTGCCGACCTTGCGGCCGCGCATTCCGATTCGAGTTCCAGCATGCGCCCGGAAAACGTCTGGCGTAGCGACTCGTGCTGCTGCGCGCTCTGCTCGGCCAGCAGGTTGCAGTACTGTCCGAGCATGGCCAGCTCGTGCCCGCCCGGCAAGGAGAGGCGGTATTCGCGATCGCCCCTGGACATGCGCTGCAGGCCCTCTGTCAAAGCTCGCAGAGGCTGGTGCAGGCGCTGGCGCAGGCTTGTGAAAACCACGAGCAGCAAGGCCAGGAGGCCGGCGCCGCTGAGTGCGAGATGCGGCCACGCAGCGCTGATTGTCTGCTGCAGCAAGGCGGGAGGAGGTGTTACGGCAGGGGAATGATATTGCTCGGCTGTGGCCTTTGGCGCAATTTCGGTTTTGGCCGTTTGCAGCATCGTGCGTGCATCCTCGACCCCGTGCAATTCACGATAGGCCAGGCTAACGCTGATGATCGCCACGACCAGCCAGATCGAAGCAGCCGCGATGCAGGTACGGACTGCCAGCGCTGTGGCGAGGGTAAGAGGCTTGCCCATGATGGACCCCGATGAAGGCTTTGCCGAATCTTCACCCCGCGCGGGCGTCTTCCAGCCGCTGAATCAGCACCGATTGCGGGCTCTTTTCAGGTATCCACCCGATAGGTCGCGCCTCGGCCGGAACGGATGATAGGCACGGACAGGATTCCGGGAGCCGGCATGGATGCCCAGACCACGAGGCGCTTGCAGCAATTACTGAGCAGGCTCAGTCTTCCCCAGCGAACGCTGGAAGAAAAAATGGCCTTCGATATCGATGGCCAGGCGCTTTTGCTGGAGATGGTCGACAAGCGATTGCTGCTGACGGTCGCAGCTCCGGTTTCCGGGGCGCAGTCTTTGACGGCTCTGCAACGCCTGCTGGAGCGTTGTCAGCCCGAGCGCACCGGCGGCGTGCCGGTGCGCGCC
>JAIQCU010001719.1:0-17061 GCA_022114935.1 Leptestheria dahalacensis
ACAAACTACTCCTCGGTGAGGGTAGTACAGTGTTTATATTAATTATCCAATAAAAATTGAATCCGGTGTTATTTATTTGTAGGTTCCTGCAGAGCGAGCCCGTCGTTTTGAACGCCAAGCATTTCTCCCCGCAGAACCGGCTCCGCTACTTCTGGGGGAACATCCCGGGAATGCGGACTGCGCTCGATCCGGACGCTCTGCGGCCGCCGGCAACCCTGGACGAGGCGCTTATCCCCGGCAGCGGGAGAGCGGCCGCCGTGAATAAAGTGAAAACTGTGACGACGCAGTATAACTCGTTACTTCAGGTATCATTTTACTAATGTCTTAGCGTTATTATAAAAAGATAATGGTATTTTGTGTTTCTGTTAATTATATACATATATTTATATAATTTAATTTAGTATTTGAATGTAATTATATTTGTTCGCCTGTGATTTAGGGAAGACCGTCGACTACGAAGAAAGGTTCTCCAGCCAAGTCGCTCTACCCGGTGCGCGTTAAAGTCAACAATGTCGACCCTAATGTAATTCAAATCTTAACCTCCAATTATGATTTATAATTCACTCTTTTATAATTAATAAATATACTTAACCATTATAATTAATTATCATTGATATTACCGAAATCAACTACTAT
Source organism: Leptestheria dahalacensis (assembly GCA_022114935.1). Classification (NCBI taxonomy): domain Eukaryota; kingdom Metazoa; phylum Arthropoda; class Branchiopoda; order Diplostraca; family Leptestheriidae; genus Leptestheria; species Leptestheria dahalacensis. Next base: position 637 of record JAIQCU010001719.1, read on the forward strand.
TTTCAATGAATAATTAATTTGAATTCTATCAAACTAACCTAACTCGTATTAATATTAGTTAAGTGAGATGACGATAATTTCTCATGGATATTGAAAGGCCAAGGAAGAAGTTGAAGTCGACGTTCTGTGGCTGCCCGAGATCGAGGAGGTCTTCGGCTTCCCGCGGCACTTCACCGACGTCGGGAACCTGTCGCGGGGCCAGCGTCAGAAGCTGCTCGGCCACTCGTGGCCCGTCCAGTTGATTGCGCACATTTTGAAGCCGCTCAAAGATTATACGGTTTAACCATTTCCCATTCTTTCGCTATTGTTCCTCAAAAGTCAAAAATTAATTACGACATTTTGTCTTAATTCCAAAATTAATTAAGTAACCAGGAAGATTGATTGTTAACGTGCATTTTGAATTACATCCGTTTTCATGAATCTTTATTCGAATTAACTTAATGGATCTTGATTAGCTATTTTCTAATTAAATAATCATGTTACATGGTTAATATTCACTGGTGGCCAGTCAGTAAACTAATGGCCGTGATTAACCACATAAACCGCGAAACTGGTTTTTAAAAAATCGGATCCAGCTTTAATTATTGTTTAATTATTTGCTAATGGCGTCTTGGAGGGTTAGGCGGGCAATATATAGGGCCCTGCCTCCCACAGCGGCATTTCACACACTTAGTGTTTCTTTATCGAAGAAGAAATGAAGTCAGCATTGATTGGGCTGGTTATCGTTACGGTCTTCATAACCGTCGCACGCGTAAGTATATTTCATATTTCACGTCCATATCAGTTGAGCTTGTAACTTAATTGCTAATAACTTTAATTCTCGTGGAAATTTAGGTGGATGGAACGGTGCTGGACGCGTGTATCTGCTCCCGAAACGTACGTATTTTTGCACAATTTGGAATGGTTTAACGCTGGTTTATTTGCGTGTTGTTGGCTATTAGATGGCTGCGGTTTGCGGTAGCGACGGTGTCACCTATAGCAACCCGTGCATGCTGCGCTGCTCCAATGCCGAGAAGGGCCTCAGTAAATGAAATCTCCATAACTTGTTAATTTAACTCTGTGAATATTTAATTTTATATTCAGCATCTTATTATTATGATCTATTGAAATATTTTTAAGTTGTTGCATTAAGTTAAAGTGTTTGATTTTAACATTTATTGTTATTGTGATTTGCAGACGTGGCCATTGCTCGAGTCGGTCCCTGCGACCAGAGGCCTGCGGGACCGGCCGGCGTCGCGGTGACGCTACCGCTGAGGATCCTTTAAAGCGAAACAGCCGGGTGCTGGACTATGGGGGCAATTGGACCATCCCATCGGGATCACCTGGACCATAGTCAAAAATGAATCCCATTGCCCGAAACTTATTTTTACAGGGTGGTCCAAATGGACCCTTAGGGGTGGTCCAATTGCCCCACCATTCCTGTTTTAATTCTCCATGTCAAATATCCTAACCCTCTGCTGTAATCACTTCTGTAATACACTGTTGAAAGTGTCTTTGACAAGCACTGAAACAGGCCAACGATAGTTTTGATAAGATCAATCAAATCAAGTTGAACTCTACTTGGAATTTAATTCTTTAAGTGAAAAGATGGAGGCACACTGTAAGTTAAAACAATCGCACATGTTCAGCAAGTAATTGTATAATTACCCCAAGCGCTAATTGCTAATTGCGAATTCATTAACGACTAATGACTGTAAATGTGATATTTCAGACGTTAATTTTTATGGTTAGGTCATTTTGGATAGCTAAGTGTTATTTAATGGGCGTTGTCGGTGAACCGCCTAATTAGATAATTAGTATTTTATTCCGAAACCTTGGAGTTTTGAGTTACAGACTGGGGCAGCTCGTTCTGTAAGCAACACCCGCGTGAAGAAGCTATGAAATCGCTGACTTTGTTCTTGATTGTCGGTTTGGCTACTTTGGTCCTCCAGTGGGTAATATCAACTTTAAAGTGTATAAATTTAAGTCTGATTTAGCTAATTCTGTAATTATGTTGTAGGAGGAAGCTTCAGCGGAGCTGTGTATCTGCCCAGACATCGTAAGTTAAAACTCATTGGTCTTTTACTTGAAGTTGCATTTAATTAATGTAATAATCTATTAACTAAAAAGTAATGCTTATTGTGAAAAATTTAAGTTTTCTGTAATCAGATTTGTATTGATAATGAATGGGTAGTAGTTTGGTGTAGGGGACTAGGCACATGGGTAGATAGATAAAGGAATAGGTAAACAGGTGTGTTTAGGTAGGTAGGCGGGTAAGTTAGGTACAGGTACAGATAGTGAGCGAGGTAGATAGATGGGTGGGTAAAGACAGATAGACATTGGATGGGGAGATGGATAGATAGACGGATGAATAAGCACATAGATAGGTATAGATGGTTGGGTAGAAAGAGAGATCGATGGATGGATTTTGGATGGATAGAAAGAGAGATAGATGAATAGGTAGATAGATAGATAGATGGATAGATAGATACATAGATAGATAGATGGATAGAAAGACAGACAGTCAAGCAGATAGACAGATAGCTAGACAGATATATAGATACACAGATAGATAGATAGACAGACAGATGGATCGATAGAAGGATAGACAGATCGATGAATAGATCGATTAATAGATCGATAGATAAACAGATAGATAGATAGATAAATAGATAAACAGATAGATAGATAGATAGACAGATAGATAGATAAAGGCATAGATCGTAGATCGCTAAATTATTACAATATTATGGAAACAGTATTCCTCATAACATTACCAAACAAAAGACTCGTGTTACGGTATATCGCATATATATATCTATCTAAATACTTCCATAACTTATGTATTATACATATAAACTATATTCTAACCTATATCAATTACCGTTATTTAATAAAATACTTAACCGCAGTTACATCAAAGCGCATTGTTTTAAACTAAATGATCTTATGCAGCTGTCTGAAGTTTGCGGTACAGATGGCCTGACGTACGCCAACGAGTGCGAACTGGACTGCGCCACTGCAGAGAACCCAAGTATTTGCCACAATCTAATTACAATTAAAGTTGATAGCAATAACACTGGATACGATTCTGTGAATAGGAGTAAGAATGGCGCGTAGAGGATCTTGCCGTAGTGCTCTTCCTGGAGTTAAGGGCTGATGGAACTGACTGAAACTTCTTCATTATTCGATTATAAAAAGAATTTCCGCTGAACTTCTCCCGGATTCTTGAGGATTCTTCGCCAATTTTAAGATTCTTAAACTTTTGTACCGTCAAAACAATACAGTTTCAAGAAACAAAATTGTTGATTCCCGATTATTTTCATTTCTCAGTGAATCACAATGATTCCTGAATGATTATCAGTGAGTTATTATAATCCTATTGTGAATTCGCAAGTGATTCTTGAATGATTCACAGTGATTCTAGTGTTTTCCAGGGATTCGTGAATGATTCTCAACGAGCCTTTGTGAATCTACAAGGAATCTACAAATGATCCTTGAATGACTCTTAACGAGTCTTTATGATTCTACAAGGAATCTACAAATGATTCTTGAATAATTATCGGAGAGATATTATAATGGTGTAATGAATCCGCAAATGATTCTTGAATGATTCCCAGTGACATAAGTAGTCTACAAGGATTCCTGAGTGATTCTTAACGATTCTTGATGATGTTACAAGGAATCTACAAGTGATTCTTGTATTACCCCCAATGATTCTAGTGATTTACAAGGATTCCTGATGGCTCTCAACGATTCTCATGGATCACGATGATTCAGTTGACTTACCCGAGAATCGAATCACGCACTTACCGATTACTCGACTTAGTTCAGAGCTCTATTCAGGTAACCAATGAACAAATCTTTTTGTATTTTTTTACATCTGGCAACGCTGTTTAAAAAAGGCCGGTCAATTCGATCGACTTCTGGTAAACGACGGGACAAAACTCCCGAGCTAAAGTCGCATACAGTGTTCCCGGAGGTGCCCGGTGGAGCCCTTCCTCATTCTCGTAAACGTGCGACAAATAGTTCTCTTTGACTGCCACATCAGCAAAATCGGGATAGATTTCGTCGTAGAACCATTGTCGATCCTTGTAATGGACGAAGTAGAAATCCTTTGCCGGTCGCAGGTTTACCGTCGAGTTCCTACAGTTGTAACCGATGGGGAAGAACGTGGTTATGTTGCAGTATTCGCGGATCGCTGACGCCAGCATCGATGAACCGTTGGCGTCGTAAACTTCATTGGAATAGCGTTGAACGAATACGGCTTCGTAAAAAGAGAGGAATGGATGGCCTGCTTCGAACGCTATAACACCGTTTTCCACCCAAGATTGATCCCTCATCCCGACGGCGTTTTCAATGTCTTGCAGCGAACGGAACACCAGACAGTCCAGATCGAGATACACACCACCGTACTTCTTTAGTACCGCTATCCTCAGACCGTCGCTCAGGTGGTAAGTAGGGAAACTACTGTTGTTCAGCTTTCCTGTCAGGGATAGGTTCTTCAGCAGTGAATCTTCAGTCAATGCCGAGAAGGTTCTGTTATGAAAGGCAACGTTGGGGAAGGTCATCAAGTTGGCAGTTGCCTGACAATCGCGATATCGGGATCCTCCTTTAGTGGGATCATTCGTATTAGCCGCTGCACCGGTCTTTGGTAGATCCGTTACGAAGATGATTCTGATGGGGGAATTGGGGTTGGAGCGTGCGGTGGATTCAACCGAGCAGATCTGACGACGTGTTAGGCATGCCAGTCCCGATGTCTCCAGGAAGAATATGGAGCGACCGATCTTCTCCTTATCCATGTGGACGTGTTGCGGTGGTCCGTCGTTGTATGTGGAAGCAATATTGGCGACATTCTGCAAGTTTCCTGCAAGATATCCAAGACATTCTACGGTTTAGGGGCAGGTCTAAGGGTAAATTTAACAGAAGCATTTGTAGGTTATCAGTGTAACCCGTGAGGAAGTACAGTCGAGAGCAAAAATAAGGGGTTCTGAATGGTAGGAAATGCTGAATCTTTTTTAACTTTGGAATTTTATTTTGGCCAAACTAACAATCCGATTTAAGTGAAACTGTGGTAGTTTGTAAAGCGCTACCAGTTCTACACTCGGTTTTATTCTGGTTGTTTTATCTTTGAAAACGTGGGTCCTATAAGCGATTAACTTTACCCCCAGGAAGAACCCTGTTTTTATTGCTCCAGTCTGTACATACAGATCTAATATGTTGCACATGTTTGTACATAATGTAGATGTATAGTATGGGTATAAGCTCTAAAATACTGTTAAGTTGTACCAGTATGTGTGCTAATCTTAAAAGGGTACTCATCCATACCTGTTTCATCCATTTTGACGAACAACCAAATCACGGTGAAGCACAGAACCATCCATTGTAAGAATAGCCGTCCGCGCTTTTTCAAGGCTGGTAAGCCCAGCAGATTATGAGCGTTCCACTGCGAAATCCTCGCCATGTATCTAAAAACAAGCATGGGACCTTTAGCTATCTCGTTAGATACGGTCCATCTGTCTATCTATCTACCTGTCTATCTGTATAATGTTCATACCTGTGGTAATACCTTGTATGTTTGAAACGAGATGTTAAACATGAAGCTGAAATAGGAAGCTACGTTATAGCCTTGCTGCCGGACAGTAGACTGGGCTAAACTGGGAAATCACCGACCAAGTTCGGGTGTATTGTTATCAAAATGCCAACCTGTCACCAGCAAACCTGTATACGATAATACTGGACAAAAACTAGTCTCGAGTCGGTTCCTCCAACTGCGCGATCAAGAGAGGACCTCGACTTGTTTGGGTCTGACAAAGGTAAGGTAGAAAAAAACTGATCCGATCAATGATCTAATCCGTAATTACGAATGTTTGGTCAAACTAAAAAAATTGCCGAAATATTTCAAGTTTACAACAAATGATACGGAAATGCTCGAGTCATTTTTAGTAGTTCAACACATATGCGTATATCTTATTTATTTATTTGTTTGTTTATTGATTGATTTGTTTCAACCGGATTTCATGTGTTTTTGGGTAAACGCACCCGCACCGTGGGACTCGGCTCGCTTACCTTGAAATAGGGCGGGATACGGAATCAGCCTTTCAAGGATATGTAGAAGATTGATACAAGGAAGCTAATAAAGTACAGGTTTCATGTCGTTCTTGAAAATTTTTTGCTGTTTTTTTTAATTGGCTGGAACAATTAAGTCACGTGATGAAGCTCAGAGGTGTCTGCCATTTTGTACGGCTATCAAGTTGTGGAGTTAAGTACTGATTTGTCATTAAATTTTTATTGTATACTAAGTTCTTATAGGCCAAACTGTAAGGTTTTGCCCTGACGATTACATGTGCGTTAATAATATCGTCCAAATGGAATGCCGTTCAGAAATGGTGTGTCGACTAAGAAAAGATAACAGAACGGTATTTTTGATATTTATAAATAGTAAATAGGCGGGATAGGGTACTTAGATAGATAGATAGATAGGAATAGGTGAGTACTTTTTAGATAGATGGATGGGTAATATGTAATTAGACTGGCTAATGAATGGCTGGATATGTCAGTAGCTACTAGGGAAGTAGATACGCAGATAGATAGGTAAGTCGATGTATAGTCTGTAAGTTGGGTAGGCTAGTAGATATATAGGCAGATAATTTTATAGATAGGTAGGTATAGATAGGTAGGTATAGATAGATAAATAGATAGATAGTTAGATAGAATATAGATAGACGGATGGACAGACAGATAGATTGATAGAAAGCTAGACAGATAGGCAGACAGACTGGAAGAAATATAGATTACACAGAATGATAGACTAGATAGGTAAATTGACATATAGATAGACAGACAGATAGATAGATAGACAAATTGATAGACAGAAAGAAAGATAATTAGACAGACAAAGAGATAAAAAGATAGACGGACAGAAAGATAGATAGATAGATATATAGATAAATAGACAGATAGATAGATAAACTGGGATTTAAAAAAAATAAGTAATATCCATAGCTTCGTAAAACTTAAACCAGTTGCACGTGGTGAATAAAGCATTCTATCGTGTGTGATGGGAGTTATTCCTCAAACACGTGCCTAGACTCAACCAGTAAAATTAGCAAAATCAAGTAACCAAAAAAATTAACAAACAAACCGCTTCCTTATCTTATTGTTTGCTCATGTAAGTTCGAAAACGCGCTTCTAACTATAACCGCACGACGTCCATTACTGTTTACCTGCTGTTCATCATTCTAGCCTTGGAACGCAGTTTATGTTAAATATTGGAGATCGGAAAAAGACCCTTGTGAAAGTGAAAGATGTCAATTGGAAGCACTAGAACCGTCGCCTAGCAACTGTTGCGTTTTGTTTACATTCTGTGACCATGCGAACATGAGACCGTCTTTCAGTAAATGTACGTTTGGCTTCTGTCCTCTCTTCTGTATTTTCTACTGTTAAATATCAATACGCATTGTGCAGATTTGTAACCTCAGCAGTCAGCACTTTGCTTGGAAAAGTATACCTGAGAACTGAACGGAAAGGGAGAAAAAGAGATAGTAGTGGAGAGGGGAAAAACAGGAAAGTATAACTGAAGAACATCAATTTTTTTTTAAAATACGAATTCAGTCACTGTTATCGGAACCCGAGGTTGAGGGAGAAGTATCTTCCGAGTCTTGTCGTTTCCCAACTGAACTGCACAAAGCAGTGCCCGACAAGCTTTCAGATCCGTCTTCTCCTCTGATCGCCGCTCGCGCAGACGGATAATTTCTAGATAAAAATATTTGAATTAATCATTCAAGAAAAAAGCTACGGGACATATATTCCTAATCACCTTTTTTTCAAGTGCAGCACAACTTTCGTAAGGCTTTTCATTTTTCGGAGGAACAGATATCTTCGAATCATCCTCGTTTGATTTCTCGTTGCTGGTGCTAACTGGGGCCCCAGGAGTAGGTGTAGCCAAATGTTCGTCTTCGGCGTTGAAGACGGATCCCACTGGTCTATCAGGAGGAGGAATACAAAACTTGCCCTTCCTGGCCAAGGTACGAGAAAAACCAAATTTGAGTTGGATACTTAAATCAACCTGATTAAACGGTCGGTAGCGTGGATCCAATCATTAATCCTCATTACTCCTCTTCACTGGACATCAGTTCCCCACAAGCTGCTGGTAAATCAAATTTACCGTCCTGTTTAATCCACAAGGCTGCAGGTTACTGATTAATTAACAGTTTCTACAGGCTATAGTTCCAACAATACCACCGAAGAACGACACGAATGCGATGAAGCCGACACCTTTCAGCAGAAGTTGCTCCAACTCTCCCCAGCAAGACTTCCAGGCAGAACCCTTATTCCTGTCCAGCCTGGGCCAACTTGATAACGAACCCAATTCATCGGAACTCTCTGGTAAGCACGACTATTGGAATGACGACGGGAACGACGATGTCGACGGCGACTCGGCCATACCAAAGACTCGCCTTCTTTTCTACAAACATGTTGACATGAGCACAGTGACAAAATACTTTTACTTCCGGAGTGCAATGGTTATCTCGGTATGGAGACTTCAGATCGAGAATGCCTTCGCTGTGGATCGTGCTGCAAGAACCATAACATCGGGGATCTGCTGAAAAGGATGTCACTCGGATTGGAAGAGTTGCTAGATTACCGCTTCAACCGAGAAACACCTGAGGACGTCATATCAGACATTTACGACGGGCATCTGTACCGGGCCTTTGGCAATGGCGTTCTGGCCAGGGAGAGAACAGCGCTGTCCCTAGCTGCTTCTTCAGACGTTGTTGCGGCGTCCGAATCGTCAAAAAAAATCATTCTGGCCATTGCTTTTCGAACTAAACGAACTTCCACCCACAGTAAGGAACGTCTACAAGCTACTGGGTGGGGTTTGGGTGGGAGGGAAACCCAACTTTGAAGCATTTTTCAAGCCCATCGTGACAGAGTTGTCCCAACTAGCTGAATCGGGTATCACGTGGTCAAGAGCAAGTGGAAGGGAGGAGTCTACACCCTTTTGTGCGCGTGCGATACGGTCGGCCGTCAAGATATCCAGAACCACACCTTATTCAGCTGGCAGTCAGTCGGCTGCGGTTGGTGCCACGAGCCCGGGGTGATGGTACCAAAGGGCGGAGGGGAACACAAGAGCCTACCTTGCAACGACCGCTACAAAACTGAGAACAACCCGAGGAAACTAGGTTCAGCGCCGAACTCGCAGAGATGATCGGTGAACCCCAGAATGGGGGAAAAGGCTCGTTTGTCCTTGGCACACTTCCGGGCTTCCAGGTTCCATACGGGTGTCCGGTTCATGTGATGCACGCAGTCTTTCTCGCGGTCGTTCGGTAGCTTTTGGGCCCGTGGTTGGATTCCAGAACCTCGGCCAACCAATTTTACATCGGCCAGACTTCTACAGTTTTAAAACTTGACAAGCTGTTACTGCAAATTAAGCCACCATCTGACGTCGCGAGACTGCCTCGCTCACTCAGGGACCGGGCAAACTGGAAAGCCACCCGATTATAAGAACTTCCTGTACTATTACGGCCCATTCGTCCTCCACAACATGCGTCCAAACTGGTCCAGGTACTAGAGGCATTTCATGCTGCTCCACTCCAGCACCGTTACCCTTATGGGTACAAACATGCGTCAGCACAATATCTTCGAAACATCTGAAAAACTGAAATCTGAATCCAAGAGATGACGTACAATGTCCATCAAACATTACATCTTGCTGAGCATGTCTGTCAATGGGGCCCTCCGTGGGCTTATGAAATGGATACCTACGAGGACTGCCAAAGAGATCTGGCGTTGTATGTAAAGGGGTCTCAGCATGTAGCGGGCCAGATATACAGAGGGTTCACGACGTATTACGAAGCCAGGGAGCTCGTCGCATCTGCAACCCTACCCGAGAAGAGGAACAGCATTACCACCACTGTTTGCGACGTCACCAGATCCATGCTTCGCATGACTCCAAACAAAACGGATGTGGGATCTCTGCGAGGAAACTCAAAGGCAAGGAGAAAAGCCGAATTTAATAACAGAAAGACTCAATTATTCTTACATCATCTGAATTGATCACAGTCGCCGTCTCCTAACTGCGTGGACTACAAAGACTAAGAAATAAGAATGAATTTTTTTTCTTTTTGAATTAAGACTACAAAAAGACACAGGCAAAGAAGAAGGGGGCCATGGGCGAGAGCCTGCATGCCCCCGAATATGACAAAAAAAAAAACTGCGTGGAATGCACGGATCAGTTTTTCGTGCTTTGAAGAGGTACAAGTTGATACAGTTGAAATCTAAATACTTTCTTTCTGATTAGCTTTACTTTTTTCTTACAGAGATATGTCTTGTCATGGAAGAACACAACGGAAAGGTTTGGGGTCGGGCTCGGCTCGGCTCGGAAGGTTCGTTGAAGAGCACTGCTGGTATGAAGGGACAAGAATATCCTAGCTCCACCATTTTTAACATAACTGGTACGTAAACTGATAAACTGAAGAACGTTTCTTCAATATTACTTACAAACTTTACTTTTGGCTAGGAATACAGGAATGGGTAGGGTATCCACAAGTTTGCTGTATCCAGCTTATCTACAAGGGCACGAAGGGAAGCCAGCATCAGAAAATCGAGAAGATTGTGAAGGCCCGAAAGTTTTCTATAAGGAACGCAGTCTGAACATCGCAGGATTGTTGAAAAATTCAGTAAAGCTGGATGCCTTGGCATCAACAATACATTTTGTCTTCTCATTAAAATCAACTTGGCACAATTTTGGTCAAAATTAGATATGATTTAGGAAGGACATAACGTTAAGTCTAGTAGACTTTAGAGAGAGTTAGAGAGAATACCTGTCCGAAATCTCACAGAGCCAGCATGAGAACACAGTAAGAATAACTAAGACAGCTCCTAGAGAGCTCACAGAGAACTCCTAGAGAACTCATAGAGAGCTCATAGAGAGCTCACAGAGAACTTATAGAGAGCCCAATGAGAACTCACTGAGATCTCTGTTCCAAAAATGACATGATGAAAAACTCATGTGAGAGTTTTCAGTCGGGAAACGCTTTAGGCATGGGAGGCGGCGGGGGTTATTCACCCGACTGGCCTCAAATTGCCTTTGGTCCAGTTCTATGCGTCTAGTTTTCTGCCGTATAGATTTCAAAGTTATTACCCGGGAAACTAGACGCGTTTTTTTAACAGTGTAGATAAGACTATGGAATAGAAACAATGAACACATCTATAGCTTTCTAACCAAAACCAGTTGCATTTGGCAAATACTGCATCAAATCATTATCATGAGTGTTTAGCCTCAAACACGTGGTTAGCCTTAACCAGTGAAATGAGCAAAATCAACCAACCAACAAACCTGCAACCGCTTTCTTGATCATTATTCGCTTATAACCACCGCACTGATGAGTAAAGCAAGTCAGTTACATTCTGCGATTCAGACGTCCAAGATGACTTCCATTACTGTTTACCTGCTGTTCGTCAGTCTAGCCCTTTCGGTTCTGCAGACAGTAAACATTACAAGTTAAATTTAACATAAGTTAACTTACCTAACGATATATCAACATCGACTTACTGCAGGACGCAGTCCACTTCGAAACCACGACTTGCCAGTGCGACTGGGAGGACACGAATGGCACCGTAAGTACAGCATTGATAACACCTGCTAAAGAAGATCCACATAAAGTTGACATTCAGTTATATCGTACGTTTATTGTAGCCGGAGAAAGTGTGCGGAACCGACGGCAAGACCTATAACAACGTCTGCCAAATCGAGTGTATAGGTTGGAGTTATGACGAAGGTACTGAATTGAACTTTTAAGTTACAGTTTTAGTATCGTGTACCTGTTTTTTGTCCATCAGGTACTACGATAAGTGTAGCGCATCGTGGACCTTGCCTCCGGGACCATCTTGCTGGGGTCAAGGGTGGCAGGGTCAGTGCGACTAGGCCCTCCCAGAAAATGGATTATCAACAGTGCGTAATCGATTATAATTACTAGTATCAGAATGACATCGATAAGACTTTGTATGGACCAAGTGTTGTTACTCCCTTTTGCTCTATTCTACTTTCTTTTCTCGTCAACTATAATTGCACTTGCAGCAATAAAGTGAGAATAGTTCCAAGTTTGATATTACCTTGGCATATACTTTTATACGTGGTACTTTGAACGAACTTCAATATTATGCTGTAGTGTTACAATATATACTTGTTAACTTGACGTTAAATATCATCAAATACGATTATTGAATTCTATTATTTCTTCATATTCTGAATGTACATGTTTATAGTTATACAAATAGTAATGACGGTTATTTCAGAGACGCGGTGGTTTTCCTGCACGTGTTTGTGAAATCCAACAGGAAACCATTAGTGGACACCAATTAATGGTCAGTTAACCACTTTACTAAAAGTCATCGATTAAATTCAAACTCGGAAACTTGAAACTTCTACAGCATTCAGTACAAACTACTGAACCGTAATGAAAGGTCATTGAATTTGTTTAACCTCGTTTGACCCAGCTGGGCAGAAGTCATATTTCCTCGAAGATGCTAAAATTCCCAAATGTATAGCTTCAAGTATAGTGTAATTAATTTTAATTTGAGTATATATAAATGTAGCGGAAAGTTACCTAGATAAATAGATATGTGTAGGGGATAGAAATATTTAATCTCTGTAAAGGAGGATACGTGGCTCGTAATTAATGTAGTAACATACCGATAGTTAAGTAATTAGATAGGTAGATGAATAGACGATAAATGTATATTGTGGATAGTTATCTACATACTTATATATTACGTATACGTATAAATTAAATTTGCAATTAAAAGATCGCTGGAATAAAGAAACCAACCGCAATGGCGCAAGTAGTAAACGGGTTAAGCTTTTGCTATTTTATGGAGTACGTTTTGCAATAGACTGTTATGATGCAACGCACCTTAAGTTATATTCAAGCTTTGTAAACTGAGAAATCTTGCCTCATCTTGAAATGAAATCTTGAAAAAAAGCCCGTAGTCTTTAAGTCCCTTTTGTGAAATTTTAGTTCCTTAAGTCATTTCTAGAAATCTGTTTGATCGAGTCGAATCAAGTCAATGATTAAATGGGAGAGAATCGTAACCCAGTCAAAGTCAATGATAGGAGGGAAAAAGGCATGTCTAGTCAAGTCAATTAGGCTAGTTGAAATACAATACAATAAGTTGTGTCAAATCCTGAAAAGTGTTAGTTGACTAAGTCGTGAGTTGAGTCGTTTAACGCAAAGGCCGAGTCGAGTCGCTCGAGATCACAAAACAACAAGTGATGAGAAGTTTAGGAACGGAAAGGATACGAAACTTACCACATTGCAAAACTGCATCAGGCAGAAAGGATCTACCATACGGCCATACATCCTAGAAGCCACGTTGCCAAGTGATTTACTTTTTTTGAAAATAATAAATTATTCTCCATCATCCAAATTCATTCATTTTCCATTGTATATTTTTTCTCATATTTCATACCAGCCCATCGAGTAATAAGTACACTGGCTAGTTATTTACCAGCTTTCGTCCTGCCGTTCACCTACGAAATATTGGACAACGTCACGACGAACGTCCGGTCAATGCTAAGCCACTCGTACATCATTAGACGTCCGTTATTTCGATAATTGTCGAACGAAGGCAGGACCAAGTCCAGCCGATGTTGTTCAGCTTTTGGCCGGCCAAGTCGAACATTTAATCAGCTTTCGGCCGGCCACCGGTCGATCTTTGAATGTGCTTTGGCCGACCGTTTTAATCACCGGCCGATTTGTGGGACAAGGACCGGCCAGCCAAGAGCCGCTATTTCGTACGGGTAGCCCCGGTAAATGAATTGCAATCAACTTTGATGACCAAGTTTAATTATTCATTCATCCAACAATGTGTTTATCAATCAATCAGCCTAGTTGTCATCCAACTATCATTGGTCCAACACATCTGGCAATGCTGTAACTGAAATCAACATCTTATTCGAACCTAAAAGTACGTTCAGATCAAAACATGCTGTATTCGTGATAACGGCCGTATATTAGTTGATGCAATTAAGTTAATTCAGCAAGTGTAACATCGGCTTATGGTTCAGATAGGAGGGCGAGACTATGGTTCAGTGTTAACAAGTATCGAACAAGTCATCGTCAGTCATGTCGCCCCAGCCGCAGCGTCCTCTCCTCACAATCCGCAGACCTACAACCAATCGGAAAATTATCAAGTAAACGAGTAAATTTAAACTTAATGTGGACTCATCACGAGTATACTTGGTCGACGTCGAGCAGCGCACCTAAAGATGCACCTGTTGGCATAGGTCCGTCCGTTGCTAGCGCACACCGGGTCATACTATAGTCAGTGGAAGCTTAAGTGGACTTGTATAATTTAATTAGATTCGGTTATACTTACGATTCGTGGGCAGACGCATCCGAAAAACGGTCTCGCGTCAGTCTATACAGTTCATAGTACAGCATTAAAGTTAATTCAATTTAAGTTAAGGTGAAGAACCACTTACTGTAGCCTCCAATAAGAGGCAGCTTGCAATCAAGACCAAGCAGAGGTACGTCTTCATCTTAGCAATACAGTCAAATGATCAGTAACCAGAATGGAGCGAGATCCTTTTTAAGTATGAGGATGTCGGATAGGCCGAAGGTTCATTGACCTTGTTTGAACTCGTTTGACCTCAGCAGGGCAAAGGTCATATCTCTTCCAAGATGCTGAAATTCCCAAGTGCAAAAGCCTCAAGTACAGTGTAATTTATTTTAATTTCAGTATATACGTAGTCAATTTCGATATCGATTTCGATTCCCTTATCGATACGTTAACCGACACGATATATCGATGCCAACCCAACCTGCCAACAACCCTGACGAATAAAAGCAATATCGATATTAACGATACGATATCTCAAAAAGGTTTTTTAATAACAATCTTGCGTAATACGGTCATGTGGTTCAATTCCGCGAAAGCTTGTTAGTACAACCTTGATAATTTTCGATACTACTCGCATTTTACCGGGAATTCACCGGTTCATGACCGGTTGATTACCGGTTAGTTACCGGTTAACTACCGGTTAATTACCGATTAAATACCGATTAAATACCGATTAGTTACTGGTTAATTGCCGCTTCGGACCGGCATATGTGACCCTGTCTAAAGCGGCCATCGACATAATTTGGTCAGGCGAAATCCCTCTCTTGTCGAAGAAAAGTGAAATCGCCGCTTACTCTGTTGAATGTCGTGGCGGCTTTCATAGCCGCTGCACTCGCAAGTACCTCTAATTCAGTCAATAATCAGCCGTATTCAACTTAATCAATTTTTCCCCACTTGAAAGATTAGTGCAATTCAATGTAATTTAATTGATTGTGTGGTTATCGCGGTTTGTATGGGTGGTTTCTATCTGTTTATCCGTCAGTCTATCTATCTACTTCTATATACATCTATATATCCATCTGTACGTCTGTCTAGCCATCCATTATATATGTATTCGATCGATAAAATATCGATTTTTTTTTACATGAGACATGATATATCGTATCGGTTTTTCGATGTTTAGAACTTTCAAAAGGACTATAGGATGGAAATAATTGAGCGCCATTTAGCAAGAGGTTCCGTAACTAATTTACATATCTAACATACCACTTGTACCTTAACTCGACAACGTTTAAAATTACACGTAGCAACAGAAGCTCGGTCAAACCTTTTAAACAACCTACTTACGTGGAATAACGTAAGATTTTACGTTCAATCAAATCTGAATACTTAGAATCACTGAAACACAGTAAGTTTCAAAGTTAAAGGTCCCTTAACACCTTTAGTAAAGTAGAAAGTGTATTACGGACAAGAACAGAGGTAAAATAGAAAGTATAGGTGATTAGGTATTTGCAAAACGGGTTTTGTAGCCGTTGAATGTTTCAGGTTTCGGGTAGACTTCAGTCCTCTAAGCGAACTTCGCCAGAATAGAGGGAACGGGCACCACAACAGGTGGCACCTCTTGACAAGGTCCAAAGTGGGCATTAGTCCTTATAAAACTTCAAAATATCGAAAAACCGATACGATATATCGTTTCTCCTGTAAAAAAATCGATAATATGTTGATATCTTTATCCGTTTTTAGATAGATAGACAGATAGATTGACTGATGAATATGAATTGTCAGATAGGCAAATGAATAGATAGATAAGATAGAAAGGTAGGAATGGATAGATACGCAGGTAGGTAGATGGATAGACGGTTAAATAGGTCCATAGATAGGTAACTAGATAGATAGATGGACAGATGGTTAGATTGATAAACAGTTAGATAGATAGATAACTGAAAGTCTTTCTATTTACGGTCGGTCGGACGGCTGCATTCAGGCTGTCAGTGCCGGGGGGTGTTCGAATTTTCCAAAATTAGAATGTGTCGCCCACCGTGGGGCTCGGACCCACGACACCGGGATTTTTTATTATTTTTTTTTTACAAAACCAATTTA
>JAIQCU010001720.1:0-16926 GCA_022114935.1 Leptestheria dahalacensis
CCTACCTATCTATCTATCTATCCATCTATCTACCTGTCTAACTATGTGACTTTCTGTGTGCTTCTTTGACTATCTACTTTTCCGTCTGCCTGTCTGTCTAGCTGTCAGTATATCATTCTATTTAACTATTCAGCTATTTGATTATCTACCTGTCTATTAGCCATCTATCTAATCAAGTAACTACCTATCTGTCTATCTTGGTTATCTATCTGTCTATCTAACCAACTACCTATGTATCTATCAACCTATCTGTCCAGCTATCAGATTGAACTATCCAGATATCTGTCTGTCTATCTGTTTACCGTTTTATGTTGTTGCGTGTTTGATTATCTATCTTTCTATCTGTCTATCTATCTATCTATCTATCTATTTATCCAGGGATCTTGTACATTTGTCTCAATACCTCATTCTATAACAATGTTTCATCCATCTTTATCTATCCACCTATTTGTCTAACTACCTATCAAACTAACCAGAACACTAATGATGTTTCACTGGATAAACTGGATTTCGATATGTTCGAATACAGACAACTGGATTTCGAATACAGTCAAATTGGATTTCAAGTTACCGACAGCCGGCAAGAAGAGTCTGCCGGTACATCTCCACCGATGATTTACCACCGAACTGCCTTCCGGACAGGTAAGTATTGTGGGACGAGTTGATGTAGTAATGCGACAGGGGCTGGTCCATTTCCATGTAGGTATCGAGTCGATCCAACCAGACTGGCGCGTTGTCGTCCGACATGAGGTAGCGGATGAATCCGTCCTTGCTTAGGCGACCTTCACACAAGACATTGAACAGCAAATTCTATAGTTTAATTAATATCTAATGATTAAATTAATTGTTAAATTATTTGATGCGATAATTCATGAAATTAAACAAACCAGTTGTTTAAGAATATTATTGTAAATAATGATCATCACAATCGTTATTATAATTATTATCACGGTCTATTAATTAATTACTAATCAGTATATCATTACTATAAGAATTAACGTAATAGGTATCGACCGTTTGAACCTGGAATATTAAGCACTAATTAAACATCTTAAGGCAATTAGTAGGTCTAGCTGTCTAGAGGAAGAGAACGAGACCAAAGATCCCAAGAGGGAGGCGAGTAAAAAGACTGGGAAACAGTTGGCAGAGCACGTACGATGCGACCGGTTCTCTTTGTCTGGTTCGTATTCGTCAATAATCTGGGTGGCTCGCTTCTCGTTGTACAGCGGGTAGAGAATCTCGTTGAGGCGCGGATCGCGTTGCTTGTCGTTCAGAAAATCGATAAACTGGTAGAGGCTAATCGTATCCGATTTCCCTTTGGTGCTAAAAACAACAAGTCAACATTAGACTCAATCCCGGGTAGTTTCTTGTACTACTCGCTCATTCCGTCACCTTCTCTATTGTTCAATAATGGATCAAGCAATGATGGATGATTAATTATAGCATAGATAGATAGATAGATAGGAAGATATATAGATATATAGACAGACATATAGGTGGACTGGATAGACTGACAGATAAATGGATGGATAGCTAGGTAGATAGATAGATGGATGGATGGATGGATAGATGGATGGATGGATGGATGGATGGATAGATGGATGGAAGAGTAGATAGAAAGGATAGACAGGATAGACAGATAGATATATAGACAGACATATAGATGGACTGGCTAGACTGACAGATAAATGGATGGATAGATAGGTAGATAGATAGATGGATGGATGGATGGATGGATGGATGGATGGATGGATGGATGGATGGATGGAAGAGTAGATAGAAAGATAGACAGGATAGACAGATAGATATATAGACAGACAGATAGATGGATGGATAGATATATAGACAGACATATAGATGGACTGGATAGACTGACAGATAGATGGATGGATAGATAGGTAGGTCGATAGATAGATAGATAGGTAGATAAATAGATAGATAGATAGATAACTATGATGTGGATATTACTTAACGATAATCGACTGCTGTTCCCAACTTACATGGACTGAAAAAGCTCTTCAATATCGTTCCTCGGGCAGATCTTGTGGTAAAGCGCGTAGAACTTATCGAAAGTGAAATCGGCTTTTTCGATGACGTCACCCTGTCAATCATCAATCCGCATTTTTAATTCAAACATGTCAAGTTTGATTAATTTCAAGTTATACTTTCTCACTGGGAAGTCCGAGTTCTGCCAGGGCTTGGTAAATAAGCTTCTCCGTTTTACCGGATGCGAAGGTGCGGGCGATGACCTTGACTGGCACTTTGCCGGACGCATCCACCTGGAATCCCAGTCTGATCCAGCTGCAAATCGTTCAATGAAGAGTTCAATCGCAACTGAATAACATATGGCGTCATCTGTAAGCGGCCAATCCGCCGTTTCACAGAGTTGACATCTTAAATACCGAGTTTCAGACGAAACGAGGCAAACCACTGATCTTGACACCAATGTTATGGCTGTTGAAAATACAAAAATAATGCGCTGAAGGGTTCCCTTCGGCAGGCGGGCTAAACGTGTGCGCAGCCATGCGAGACCCTAAATTTAGAAAATGAAGAGGCCGCGATCCGTTTGTTGACATTATTCCCCCCTCGTCTTCCTCTATGCTCCATTCTTTAGACTTCTAGATCATAGTAATTCTAATTGATTGATCATTAAGTTAATCATTCATGAACTTTCAGTTCGTCATAAACCAGATCCATATCAAGTTTGTCCACCAGATTTTTAATCAAATCATAACCAGGGGGGCAAAAGAGGAAAGGTACTTACTGTTTTTTCAAGCACGTGACCGGGCAGACATTGTTGGCTTTCACGTTGTGTGTAATACGACGCAGGCCTTCCATCCATGACTTAATGTTAAAAGTCATTTTCAGAACCACCGGATAATGTTGAACAACATATAATATATAATACTTTGGCCACTTCTGGTGAGGTGCAGACCACGTGAAGGTAGTTGATGTTAACCATATCCAATCCACTGCAGATCGTCAGGGACTTCTCCTCGAGGTCCTGGCCGTGTTTAGCTACCAGCTGGTTCAATAAGCGCGGGTCCTTTTCATGAACAGCACAATACATATCAAAAGAAGCATAACGATGTAATACTAGTAATGATGACGAAAGAGAAGCACAAAGTTGGAGACAAGAAACAAATAACAGTAAAGAAATGAAATCGGAAGTCATCGGCGGCCTTAGGCCGCGCGTGATGTCAAAATGAGGAATGACTTTGATATACTTTGGGTAATCCTCCGGAGCGGACGTCGCTGACTTGGCTCAGTTCCAGAACATCTCCATCCTGCAAAAGAAATTGCACCCGCGGTTTACTTGGATGACGTGTTTACATACGAGGCTTTTATCGTCGAGAAAAGCCACCCGTGTTTCAGCGCATATTAGAACCAAATAACTCACCCGTGGTTCGCTCTTCCAGTTAATGAAGAAGGCATACTCGTCCACTTGGAAGAAACAGTTTGGCTCGAAGTCGAATGTATCTTTCTCCTGTTTCCAAATGTGAGAATTTCAGCCCCAAAAAAAGAGTGCTAAATGAAATAAGCACACTCGGACATTTATCGCCAGGTTTCGCCTTCCCCAGCGTAGTCTGGTAAACAGTTAATCGATATACAGTCCGCGCTCCAGCTTAACACAAAAGTCTGGCCAGCTATACAAACACATCAACCCTCCCCCCCTCGATAGTTGGACAGACAGAGAGATAGACAGATAGATAGATAGATGGCTAAGGGCTAATTGGGATACAAGTGGATAGAGAGGTAGACAGATAGAGCGGTGGATACATAGATAGCTAGATAGACAGATAGATAGATAGATGACTAAGTGGGTATGCAAGTGGATAAAGAGGTAGATAGATAGATCGATAGAGAGGTGGATATATAGATAGTTAGATAGACAGACATATAGACAGAGAGAGGTAGATAGGTAGGTAGGTAGACAAACAAATGGCTACAGATAGACAGATAAATAGATAGACAGACAAGTTAGATGGATAGGTAGATAGGTAGACGGCAGATAGATAGTTGGGTACATAGGTAGATTGAGAAGAGTAAGTTGTTTAAAACAGACGGATAGACGAATGGGTAGATAGAAAGGTAAACATTAAGAGATAGTCAGTCCCTTCCCCGTTCCAAAAAAAACGATAAAAGTAACTTACCTCAGTCCATTTATCAAAAGTGCAACCTTGTAGCAAATGTTCGGGCACTGGAAGTCTCCAGTTGAAATCAAATTTCTTTGTCATTTTTTCATCTGTCGGTAAAGAGGCGGGGAAGCAGGGAGCGCGACGATCAAATTCCTTCCCCCGGTCGGATATTTGCTCCCTTCGCTGGCAGCGCCCCGTCAACGACTGGTCCCAACTTTCCTTGCGCAGAGGGATCTAAACTTCGATCGGCGAGGCGCTCCTTGTGGCTGGAGCACACCAGTATGCCCACTCTATCCCAAAGTCTTCAGTTCTCCACCAGGTTCTTCCTTCGCCTGTTTGTTTCTCTCTCTATGTTCCCTTGATTCAACAGCATTTCACTATTCCCGGTATTTTCGATCGCCAATCTGTCAATCGCTTGACTCTGAAATCAAATACGAGTTCCAAATTCCGTTTGAAAAAGCGCGCAATCTCAAAATTTCAAAAACTAGAGTAGTATGTTGCAGGCCATTAGTACATCCCGCTGTCTTCCTAGTTCCGCACTCGATTGTCCCTCGCGGGTGTGGAAACACTGCGCAACGCACAGGACGTTACGAAAGCATCGTCAAAGGAAGCCTTTATACTATCAAGAAGGCTTACGGCTCACAAGGGGGCTGATGGGGAACAAGAAGCGGAGGAGAAGACAAAAGAGCGAATGAAACGACAAAGAAGAAATCATAATTCCGTATGGGAAGAAGGGATGTATACCGCGAACGGAAAACCAAGAGTTACAAAGCCATAGGTGCTTCATGCAAGGGACTATTCCAAGAGTAGCGCCCTCTAGTGTAACGAGTACATAGTCTTCACTTTTACGACGCCATATTGTGCCCTAACGCACTCGTTCACCATTCTTATTGAGGGTGCTAAGTATCGATTTCAAATTTGGTATCTGGTATACGGTTTACAGCCGTGCAATTTACTAATATCGCAAGATACGGTTATCAACAATTAAAACTGTCAGTCACAATGCGCAGTTGTCAAAAGTGATAACAAGTTAAGGGGGCGTCGTTTGAATTGAGGAGGAGCACCCCGTGCGACCGTTGCAGGCATCTTCGTAGCAAGTGGCTGCTGGGCACGTGCCTGGCTTCCTCTATTGATTACCTGGCGCGCTTCGTTTAAGNTATCTTTATTCTTCAAGGGGAAAAAAGTTAAAATTTTCCCGCTGAGATTCTATTTTTGCTGCGTTGAGTTTCAAACAGCTTTACTCGGCAAAGTACGAGGAATTCAACTTGCTGAAGCTGATATACGGTATTTTATTAGGAGCGGCATGAATTGCATTTTCCCAGTCGGTGATAATAGGGATTCACTACAAAGCGCAAAGGAAACCCACAATGAACAAACACGGGAAGAAAAAGGTTTATTCCTCCTTATCCAATTTACCAATCATTTCCTTATTGGTTGCAGTCCAAATCTAATTTTTGGGATTTCTTTTTGTTCCCCCCCCCTCAATGACAAAACTCCAAGTCATCAGTTCTCTACCCGCTGTGAAATCCCCACACGCAGGTTTACGTAGGAGACGAGATGTTTCGCAGTCGAGGGAGAGTCGTTGTGAAAGGAATCGGCAGACCGACGGTCCATTTCCACCACCAACTGCGGGCTGCTTTGCCAGGATGTTGACGTGATTCTTTTCGTCAAACTATACAGTAGGAAACAAACACGCAATGTCCGTTATCAACGGTTGGCCAACCCGAGTCCCGTTAACTTACGCAGAATCAAATAAACGTTCAGCCACTTTGTTGAAATTTCCAGCCACGCGCTCGGGATTCTGCGGGGCAGAAAAGATGTCCTCGCTGGCCAGCGCGACAAAGTGCCATTCCTCCCCGCTGAGGTCCGCCTTCCAGGCCGCAGGCAAAACTTCTCCTGTTCATTTACCATTAACACTCTTATTAATCATCATCAGCTTTAGAAAATTTTTCAGAATTGACATAAATATGCTTTTAGCATCGGCGCTTGAAATTACTTGGCGGGATTAGCTTGTCATCTTCAGTCAGGAAAGTAATGTTGACGCCCGAGATGTCAAGTTTTGGACTCGACTGGAAATGCGCCCCGGTGGCGTCAATGAAAGAAATTCCGCCTTTGGTTCCCAGCACCTGTCGTGCAGTCATGCGACAATCAAGATTATTAATATATCAACTGGCAACAACGAAAATCAATGTTTAACCTCGGCGAATTCATCGTCAGTTCCTACTCGGTACAATGCCAGCGCCATCTGTCGGTCGATTCCGATAGCTCTCGCAGGGGACGTTTCACTGGATCGAGTATCCAGCATCAAACGGATCGTCCTGTTTACAAGTTCCAAAACAAATAACCAATGAAACCTATGTTTACCAGCTTTATTCAGATGTCTTATTACAAGATTTAAGGTTACATTGACGAAAGTGTAGTTACCTTCCATGAAGACCCAGCTGGTTGAAATGTGTTTCAATCATCCACGAAGGAAGAAAACCAAGTCCTTTCTGCACGTACAGACATCCGTTGAATCTTCGCTGCTGGCGGCGCCCACCTCCTTCGACAAAAACGCGCGACCCGTACCTTTTAGCAGGAGAGAAGGAAACCAAACATTTACAATCAAACTAACATAACGATATCAAGCGCTGACAGTAATTACAGGAGGCTTTCATACGAATCCCCAGTAACTGCGACAGCCTGTCCTGACAGGACGGCAGCACCAACGCCGCTGCCAGATATCACTCCTCGTTGGAAAACATTTCTCATCGCGCTGAGGACCAGAGTATCTAAAAGTAACACACGTAGCTTTTCAAACTATCCTTGGTACACTTGATGCAATCGTTACAACCAGATCGACGAACATTTCGAGTTGATAAGGATTAGAATTATTCATACAATTTGCCGTTTTCAGTTGATAAGACATGTTACCACCAACTTACCCGTTCCATCGGCATTACGAAGTAAACGCAACAGTTTCACAGGATCGCCATCATCTAGAAAAATAGCCCTTTGTTTGGAAACCAAATCAGCTGCCGACTGCTGATTGGCGCTGTCTTCAATCTCCGTTGACACGGGAATCCATTCGACTTTGGCACCGTAGTGCATCAAAACGTTCTGGAAACAAATGCAAATCGTTTTCAAACAATATCCATAATATTTCAAGACTGGTGTTGACGGATATAGACAATTTTTTTTAGAAGTTAACGTCTAAAGACGTCGTTACGGTTAGATTTTTAGACGATTCGAGTGGATCCGCTTTCCCTGCAGTGATGATCCCGATCCTAGCTTGACCTCTGCCGCCCTAATTTTCAGGAAAAAGAAGGTTACAGACTCTTTTCATAGCCGTTTTAACAAGTCTGGTGATAAAACTTATTTACAGATAACTGAACGAGTTTTCGCCAGAAGAAATCCGATTCTTGGCCGAGTTCACCTCCTGCCAGTAACAAGTGCTGCGCTGTCACTACAGTGCAGCAACACGTTATAATGGCGAAAACAGTTGCAAGAAACAGTTTAGGTTTCATAGCGACCAAAAGACGACTGCTATGGTTGTCGTTTCAACTTGCAACTGCTTCGAAAGTTGTGTACGGCCAGAATACAGCCCAAGTCTCTGGTGTGTGTTTATCTTATCTAAGCAGAGGAGGGTTTTGAACCCGAGGTTTGTCTCGCACGTTCCCTCGCGTAACAAGAGGTTATCTCTTTGTTTTAACAAGAAGAAAATGAAAGTTCTAAGGCCGAGAGCTTAAGTTGCAACACACGCGCTTAGTATTTGAACACGTGGCCTGACTTGAAATACATCTTTCGAAATGTATCAATTGGAAGTGTTCAATTGTATGATACTCATATATGGCTAAACGATTGCGAAGGAAAGATTCTCCACACTGAGATGTTAACGAGTTTATCCGAAGTTGCATGCAAAAGCTACGCGTCGCCATGTTTTGACAACATTTGACTGATAACACGCCATCTCTGGGGATAAGATGGAACCAATGTATGTAGATAAAGATTTCCGATTCCCTGTTGAGCATGTTACAGTGCCCGTAAACCCTGAGTAACATGTATACGATCTCATGTGCTCTCATGCAGACAGGAACCAGAAAAACCGGTTTTCTTGTTTTCCTTTTCTGTCCGCCTCTTATTGATCCCAAACGCTGTATAAAATATTAAGTCGGTCCCCGTTTCGTTATTGATGCCCGGGCAACTGGCACTCAGCAATGGGCATCATCAGGATTCCGACTGAGCAGCTCTTTTATAAACAATACAGCAAGGCGTATTGACTCCATTCTGTTTGGCTCTCGTGAGTCCTATACTTGGATATTTCTATCAAGAATTTCATGGCAATGGCGCGTAGCTATTCCTGGAACGACTGGAGGACTTCCACAGAACGTTATATGCATTATTTCCATGAGCCTTATCATCTGCTGCATGCTTTAGTATAACTTAATGTTGATCATTCAGCGATAATATTGGTTCTCGAAGGTGCAGGCAATAGGCTGATTATAATCAACACTATATCTTTAATAAACCGGTGTGGTGACACGTATATTGATCGGTAGAAGCGTGTTTGTAGTTTTCATCATCTCATGTCGACATTAACAACGATAGTTTGTCGAATAACACTTTATCTTTGTTTTGCTTCCATTCGTTCCACTTAAGTGTGTGCCTATGTCTCTGGGTCCTAAAAGAGTGTCGAAGTCAATTAAGGTAATTTGTTTCCAATATGCTCTCGTGACAGTTTACCGTTAGAGTAAACAGCACGCCTTCCATATAAGTGGACCCCCCCTCCTTCATCGCATCAACGCCTTCAGGTTCTCTTGTCACGTGACCTTCAGTGACAAACGCTTCCAGAAGTAACATATCTATTGAGCCGTGCACTTTGCACCATCTTAAGACAATCCAATCGAGCCTTTTATAATCTGATCGATTAAGATAGGTTCTCTCCTATCCGAGACGTGTCAACCAGCAGAACTGTGTTTTGCTGCAGTATCACCACGAGTGGTTAAAAGACATCCTAAATGCGTCTCAGGAACAGAAGCCAACGCTGGTGACTACATAACCGAGCAACATTGTTTTTACCCCCTGTCATATTTGGGAAAGAGGTTCTTGCCAAGTGAATTTGGTTCCCGTTGCCAAATGGCCCTTAGCCCGTGAGCCCTTATATTTCCAACGAGACACTGTGTGCCAAAAATATAATCATCTCGCTTCGCAGAATTGAAGATGGAGCCCGCATTAGAAGCTTTTAATTAGTTTCTCAGATTGGCCTAAATCTAGTTGACGTCGATCTATAGCAGTGCGCACTTACGAGCATAGGGTAAAACAAACTAGCAACACACCAGTTTGAAAGTTTGAAAAGGCGCACGTGTCGTGACTGCTGCGCTCGTGGACTTTGCGACTCATGGG
This sequence comes from Leptestheria dahalacensis, assembly GCA_022114935.1. Lineage (NCBI taxonomy): Eukaryota > Metazoa > Arthropoda > Branchiopoda > Diplostraca > Leptestheriidae > Leptestheria > Leptestheria dahalacensis. Next base: position 9,522 of record JAIQCU010001720.1, read on the forward strand.
CATTGCAACATTCATGTTACGCGCTGCGTCTGAAATAGCATCCAGATAGTCGACAGCCACCGCAAAAAGGTCAACCTGCATTGATCCGTGATAAGAGAACTGTGCTTGGGGATAGATCATTTAAAACTTTAGAAACACGCGCGTCGATACAAACAGCTGGTAGCACATGGATTGAAGCAAATATACCCACAAAAATACGACTGGATGTCGCCCAAAATACAAGGCAGTCGATACATTGTCCAACTTTAGAATAGCAGGGATTCAACTTTTAAACTTCACGGCATTGAAGAATAAGTTGTGTATGGAGAAGTTGCAACATGTCGACAGGCACACTAGGCAAACGTACTTCCTGATAGCCACTTAGGAACAAAATGGCCGGACTACATATAGTTTTACAATGTCGTATTTTAAGGTTCATGGTTGAAGTATTTGCAGTTCCGTTTCACTGGACTTCTTTGTACGAGAATTCTCCTGACAGGACTGCACAGCAACGTAACTCAGTCGCTCGTGACTACCTGCGTAGACGCGGTTACCGAATGCAGTTGTTATTATAGTTTAACTGCTGTAATGATTCACTCGAGGACTCGTAGTGTCGTAGGGTCGACGGAGGTAGGATGCATGATTGGTTTTTCAAAACGGCCGTTTCTATGCTAACCTTGGGTATGCACAAGAAGCACGAAAGCTCACAGGACGAGGATGTTGACTTCTCTCGTGAGACGTCAATATTATATGCTCTGCACGGATCCAGCACGTGCTCATTAAAACTATTTATCACGCAACATTCCGTGTGACATGATACACGGGACATGACTTAACGTCGAGGGCTGCCTTTCTACCCATTGCCAGACCATCGTTCGCCCAATTCAACTCTCTATCAGAAAGAGATCGATAAGTAAACCCGACACGGGAAAAAAAAGACAACCCACATTGAAAAATAAGTGCGTGACGCCGAATTGGGTGCCAAGACAAATTTGTATTTCACACATGCTGGTAATGTATAGGCGCCATAAATACCGACCCAAATACACTAAGGTCTCACATTGAAATTTGGCCAAATATGTTATTGTGCTTCGTGTATAATCCATGGGGTCTTTTTGCAGCACGTTCCATAGATATCCCATGAGTTGACCAAGTTGGAACCTGCGTTCGTATAAGAAGAGAGGGAGGATAAAGACATGTGCGTGGTTTCTTGTTATACAAAGAAGCGCACACCTTTCGAATCAAAGTATTATGTAGGAAGCAATAGGAAACAAACGTTCGGTTACGAATGTGAAGATACATATGAATTGGGGTGAGTTAACATTGCCTCGCCAAGAAGAGGGGGTGGGGACAATCAAACTTGATAACACCTGAGACAATGTCGCATTTTTTAAGTTAAATTTTTACATGAAGAAACAAGTGCCAAAGAGACGTGCCCAGCCAAGTGGCGCTAGGACATCCCGCGTGCTTATCCGCTACGTATCACCGACATGAACCAAAACACCGAAGTTGTGACCAAATAACTATACTTTCCCTCTATTTCGTTTTTACATTGCGTACTCTGCAGCCCCTTGTTCTTTCAAGAGTAGAACGGCGAAAAAATGGCTTTAAAAGCCTCGTTTCCACATACAAAACAAGAACGGGGCAGTAGAATACAAAATACCCCGCACCCTAATCTATGGTTGCTAACAGCAAACAAGTTTCAGTTTTGACTCGCATAAAAGAGCTCCCAGTTTTGACGTCTCGCGGTACCCGTTGAGGTTGTGTGGCTAAGCTTCTCGTTCCTTCTTCAGAGGCTTGTTGATCTCCTCACCCAAGATGGTAGCGATCTCTCCCTGCATGAAAGCCCAGGGAACGCTGGATCCCGCCAAAGGACACTTCTCCCCGCTGGGGCAGTATACCTGATATAAAGGAGCATGATAAGCTGCAATGCAAACAAGTCAAGACTTAAAACAATCTCTCAAGTCACGATAGGTCGCGACTGAAAGCTCGGATAAGATTAGTTGAATATATCTCTTACCTCTGAACCGGCCCCCTGTCTCCTGATGCTGTCTCTGGAGCACGGGAAGCAGAACTTGTGATGCGGGATCGAAGGGCATTGTACAAAGTGCGTGTCCTCTAATCGCTCTTGACATAAAGTACACTTCAACGTTGCACTATGGAACCCCGATCCCGTTCCACTGGCAACAGAACTGCCGCTTGCTCCGTTCTCTGAACTGCTTCCGCTTCCCGGCGCTGTCGTCGATGTCGGAGCCAGGGCACCAGGTAGAGGTGACGACTCCAGCGGGGACGTACGATTACCCTCTTGAGATCCAGAATTACCCAGACGAGTGCCGTTGCCATTCACGCCGCCGCTTCCAGAAGACCTCCGACTTGCCGTAGAAGCTATTATCCGAACATACTCATTAGTGATTATTGCTTTATAACAGTATAACTCGAAATACAGTATTCCTACTGCTAAACACATTTTACAGAAACTGTAAGATTTCAGTTTTTCAAAGGATTACACTATAATTAAGTTATATGAATAGGGACTCTGCATGTTTGCATAGTTCATTTTTTACCGGCAGAATTGGGCGATTGCTGTGAGCATCTAGAAGTCGACCTGGAAAGGAGCACTCCTGCCCCGGGGCCAGAAGGAGGACTTCCCCGCTGACTATGCGGGGAACTGGGAACCGTCAGGACATCGGCCACTGAAATGTGTGATTGTAGTGGAGAAGACGCCTGACGGCTAGAATGTGAGGACGTTCCTTGACTGGCAAAAGGTGGACTTCCGTTACCGCCACTTCGTAAGGGCAAGGGTCCGGTCGAGGTATGCGGACCTCCGGGTGGGCTGCATCTAACGTTGGTCAACGGGGAAGCTGACACGCGGTTTGAAACCGCCGACGACGTTGCTGACGATCCCGCAGGATTACATACTGATACAGGAATCGTAACAGCGAAACCTAAGGAGCGTAATAGTTTGGAAAGTTACACTTGGCGCTCACTTGACACACATATGTAACATTAACCCACTGAGATACGAGACCTATCATTTTTCTCTCGTCTTGCTCTTCTACGATCACCACGAGACGATGACGCTGCAAGTTAAATTCATTGCATTGCAGTCTGCACTGTAGTGTAAACATGGTCAAATTACTTGACCCCATAAACATGACGCCGTACTTTTCAAGCCTGCACTCGACATTTCAAGCACTTCACCCTTACGAGAGCTTCCTATTCCAGACGGCCAACTGCAGAGAGTCATGCGAAGATGAAATCTCAACTTTGTCAACTATAGAACTGCCCGGAGCCTTAGGATATAGCAAAGGAGGTTGGATATTTGTCATAAACGTGCTTGAATTATGTTGCAGGCCATGAGCAAAACAATGCGAAATGGAACATAAGACATGTTAATGTTGCTGCGATCCTGCAGCGAACGGCATCAATTATTTTGCTCAGGGTGTGGCCAGTAAACAAAGCTACATTGTCTACACAAATTGTTTGAACACGAGAAGAAATCCCCCGCGTAAGCCTAAATATTGGCTCCCTATCTGTTTAGACGAAACGCATGCAGCGCAAACCGGGTCAATGGCATTTTTTTTTAAACAGTTTTATTTCGAGATAGCTGGGAACCTTTGGGTTATACTTGTGCCAAAACTGTTTTTAAATAAAACGTTCCCTCTCGGCTATAGGCTTAATATAGAAATGCTTTTAAAGTTTTCAGCGCCGTGTTCACGGACTAAGACGCGTCTAAAAATACCCCGAAAGAGCTAACCGATGCCAAGTCAGGTTCCTTTCTCTGAACCAACCAAAACCGTGAGTTGCACGTACTGCTTGTAGAAGACTCACAGCAGGCCCAGAATACCTGACAAACAACGTTGTGATTTCTTTGAAAGCCAGAAATCTCATTAGCCAGCGAACAACTTCAACTCCTTTTGTCCAGCATTTTGTGATCTGGATGAAGACGTGAAAAGGATCATAGTTACCTGGCTTGTAAGTAACTGCGTCAAACGACATTCCCCTAGTAACTTTTCCACGGCTGTCGACAAACATTCCGGTTGCTGAGCCAACAGGTAGGGAGTCTCCCCGGCTGAGTGGTGGGCGATGCTCTTCCAAAGTTGGTCGCTTCAAGGAACTTTCCGAGTGGCCATTAGGCGTTATGTAGTCGTCCTCCTCCCGACACCTTTTCTCGTTGACTGAAAAGACGGGTGTGATTGGGGTACCCGGAGGAAGTGCTGGGCGACCCATGGGTCCATGAGCAGCCGAAGGTGCGAGCGCGTGATGAGGACCCAGAGCCCGAGAACCGGACATGCTTACGTTACTTCGGGATGCTTCTACCTGCTCCAAAGCATCGCTCCTAGATACCCGTAAGGCAGGATAGTCTGAAGATCTCTGGTCGTGATATCCTTGAGGACCCGCAGGCCTGGCGACAGGTGCTGAATGTAACCGATGAGCGTGAGCATGATGGTTGGCAGTATCTGAAGTGCTGGAACTGCTGCTTCCATTTTGATTCTCATGCGAATGCCGGTTGAGCGGAGCAGCTTGAGGGCCGGCTTTCGGTGCCGAGCTAGAAACGGCTAAAGGTCTGGGTTCCTGAGCTTGAAAACCGTGGGCCCTCTTCATCTGACGTGCCGTCTCTATGACAAACTCTATTCTGTCGGGCCCTTCATAGTTGACACATCCTCGACACACTGGCTCGGTGAATTCAAAGAGCATCGCCCATGGTGTCCTTGGTAAGTCGCACAGATAGCAGTGCTGACGTTTGGCTGACCCCACCACCGACATGCTGCCCGCCACCGACTGCTGGGGCCCAGCGTTTCCCAGTCGAAGATCCACGGTGTTGCTGGAATCCCTACACCGTGCTGGCGCTTTCCACGAACTAATCTTTGAAGTGTTAATTGAAACAATCACAGGACAGTATGGTGACAAACGGTCAGTCTGACTGTTGAGGAATTTTTAAACTTCAGCTCTCGTTACACAGGCCACATACTGCGCAACTGCAAATGAAACAATTAAACCCTTGACATTGCGTCAAGACCAACGTGTGGACTACGAACGGTCACTAAGCCCGATTGCGACTGAAAGCAACTCTGGCAAGCAAAACCGTTCTATACGTTTACACTGGAACGGGCTCCGCCTCGCCGCCTCGCCGGGCCAGCCCCAGTGCTCACACAACATTCCACGATGTCGGGTGGGGCCCTTCAACCCTCCCCGGCCGCCCTTCCTCTTTAAACACCCGCGCGTCAGCCCTACCCCAACGGCTGGCCCACTGCAGACGCTCAGCGGTAAAATCGATGCCATAGACCTGGTGACGTCACGAGAACGCCTCAGGGCAATTCGGCATGTTGCATTGTTTGGCAGCGGGCCAATAAATCAAGAGCACGTTTGTAGTAAAAGTAGTCTCATCTTATTTCCCATTCACATGCATTGTGTCACAGACGACGTGTTTTAATCACACGGGCTCTCGCTATCTTCGGGTCCCCAGCCACGTCATCCCTCTCTGGCTACACATTTCTCTTTTAAAAGCAACAACCCGTGAAGGTCAACTTTCAAGCCTCCCTTGAATAGGAACTGAATCTAGCGCCAACCCTTGCGGCTTTTGATACCAAATGTATTTCATATATACGTTCCGGGAAGTCGGCCACATATGAACAAGTCAAATAAAAAGATACTCTGTGGTTTCTGCTTTAGTAACAGTCTCCATGCGCTGTAAATACGATTCAGTAGGTTAAACTAATAAACCTGCTTATATAAGGACTGAATAAGTATACAATGTGCCGGTATAAACAGCTTTAGTCTGGTAAAACCTCGCTTTAAGGCATGGATTAACTCTACAGGGGCGAATGGAAGCAAAGGCAACACAGAAAGAGAGAAAGGAAGAGAGAGAGAGAGAGGTAGAGATAATGTTAAAGGGCGATAAGCAGCTGGTTTTAGTGACGTCACCAGCAAAACAAACCTCACGGGAAAAAAAGTCTGCCGTTGTGACCTCCTTTTATCCGATAAATTCTTTCGTTTCCCCATTTTTTTTTCTCCGTAACACACGTATCTTTCTTTCTTCTTGTTTTCTTAATTCCTCTTTTCGTCAGACTTTTCCGCCTCGCACCTCCATTCCGAACTGGGGAGTCAGAGTAGTTAAGAAACTGTCAAAGACATGGTAGCGGGCCTGTCTGTTTACAAACAGTTTTAGCAAGTTAATTTAGTTATTAATCTATAATGTTGATATTAATAAAGTTAAATTAGTTTAATAATTCATGAAATGTTAAACATATTTACGTAATTACAATTGGATATATAGATAAACAGATAGGTAATGTATATCGATGGTTGCAAGGGAGATGAGATGCATATCAAAGAGAATCCGCATCGTAGTTACATGGATTCTCTCTCTCTCTCGACTCGAGATCAATACTCCTCGCTCGATGCTGCCAAGGGAAGAAAAGACCGGCTAGATGGCTAGTGTCAACAAGACGGGCAAGTTCACAGCGCATGTGAGGAAGTACACTGGCCCGTCAACGACGTCGATCAATAAAGACGACGACAAATCGATATCTACATCCCAGTGTGATTTGATTTCTCTTTGGCAACTAACTGCGAGACGGCACTACACCCTCCAGACAAGCTGCCAACTCTCCTTACTGCGCCAAGTATTGGGCGGAAGGGAGAAAAACACGCTTCTGTGTGTTCATACAATACAATTCACATACACGTTTACATATACATCGATAAACTTAACACATAATACAAAGACAATTTAACAAGCTCCACAAGGATGCAAGATGTAAACCCGTTGTTCTCCTGTTATCGTTTCAGACCCAGCGCCAGGATTCTCACACATGATGAAACACCACGAAGGAAATCCTGGAAACCGTGTTGCTTACCCGATTGCTGATCTACAAAAACGACAAAGACGTTGAAAATCTACCGAAGAAAACAGGACATAATCATCAAAGACTGACAAGTTCAACAGAACATCTTCCTTACAAGGGTACTGCCCTTCAGGTGGTACGGTCAGAGGGATTTTCAATGGAAGGGATTATGCTGAAATCTTAATCTTCAGGGTTTTATTCTGGCAAAACTAACAAACTAATTTCAACGAAACTTTATTGCTGTGTTAGCTACTAGCGAGTCTACATGCGGCATTTTTTGGGCTACTATAACTTTGTAACTGTAAGAGTTATAAGCCAATAACCTGTCCCCCAGTAAGGACCCTGTTTTCTGCTCTCTAGACTGTACACAAGCCAAAACATAAAGTGTGAACTAGAATGACCCATTAAGTTGACTGGTCACGAAGAGGCTATTTGGTTTCTCTGTCATGCACTCAGTAGGCGAGCCAAGGCGGAAAGTTCGTGATGGAACTATTCCAGGCAGGTCAGAGGAACGTGACCTGCAACGTCTAGTACCGTATCAGGGCCCCCGCGCGCTTCACTCCCTCCCTCCCCCCCTC
>JAIQCU010001721.1:0-16885 GCA_022114935.1 Leptestheria dahalacensis
CTTTTTTTCCAATCAGGTCATCTCTGTGGTGGATGAATACCCCCAGGGGTGAATAATTCGGTTGTTTCGTCACAGCAAACCCACAGTTCACGTTCCCTTAAGCAATATTATTCAGCCCCCAACCCTCCCTTTCACCCTCTGATTCTTTCAGTTCGAGTGTGTGCGTGCGTGTGTGTGACATACTAATAGTGTGATGTGTGCGTTCTCCCATGAGGTGAACGTCCTTCGTATTTGATCGTCTGACAACAAAACAAAACGCAAAAGGTATACGCTATGGTAGACGGGCAGATAATTTCGCTAAGGGTAATAATTCTTAATGTTAGTGGTGTGTAATTTATGTGACATTGTCGTGTAGCCACACTGTGAAGTGATGGAAGGGAAGAGGAGGGAGAAAGGCACGTGTACCCGGAATTTCTGAACATTTGGTTAATTTTTTTAAAAAAATGAATTTTATTATAAAAGGAAGAAAATCCCGGTGCCCAAAATACCTCATTTTTCCACTTGTTTTTTTTGGAAATGCTAATGTGTAACTTGTGTTTATTATGATTAATTTCCTTTGATTATTATTCGTGTCGGTAAAAAAAGAAAAAAACCTTTCAGATTATCTTGTGGTTCCTATATTTTGACAATGATCAGTTTTAATTCAATTTGGGTTGTTTAGCGAGAGGGAAATAATCATCACGTTAGTTTTTTTCTCTCCCAATCAGCGAAAAACGATCGTTTTTGAAGTTGGGTTCTGAGCTAAACGTGTGGCAAACTGAATTTGTTTGCTGTAATTATTATTATTATTTTTGTGTGTGGGAAAAAACCCGAATGATTTCGTCGTTGATGAAATTGCATTTAACCGCGTTCGGTTTCAACTTGTTTATTTAGCTTGTTTGTTTGTTTGTTTATCTTTTTGACTGTGTTGTTTCATTGTTTGTTTGTTCGTGGACAAGGGCGGAGGAAAAACTGCAAAAACGCGTTCGTTTCTCTGTTTGTTTGTTTTTTTGGGATAATTTTTTTTTAAATAATAATAAATTAATGTGAAACACACCCAGTATTGCTGAGGAGAATGAGTGAAAGTGGAAATCGGTTTAATTTCTTGTTTGTAATTTGTATTATACACATTACAGTGGCCCCTCCCCCTCCCCCCTCTCCCTTGGTTTATGTAAGCTCTCGGCGTGATTGATAATTGACTTTATTCCTTGTGTTGTTCCGCGTATGAGGTTTTTCTTTCTTTTGGAAAACGCCCCGGTTTTGAATAAATATGTGAAACCCAATTCGACCAATAGAATAATTCGGTGATTTTAAGTGCAGAAACTAGAAAAAAAGTTCAACCAGTTTTAGTTCTCCAGTCGGGTTGCTGATATGGAGACAGGAACTGCTGGAACGGCTGTTGATTCGCCCAAGTTCAGCAGGCTGACGGTTACAGCAAGTATAGGTCGCGCTCTGCAGTCATCAAGTATGAATTGAACAGAATAAGACTGAGAAGACTACTGACAAGGGAAGTACAAAAAGGAGTCAGTCGTAAAAATTCAAATATGAAAATCGTTTTACATTAATTATATAAAAAAAAATGTTAATCAATTTAATTAATTAATAACAATCAATGATAAATAAGTAGATAGTAAAAGTAGCGGTCAGTTGAGACTTACAGGTGTAAAAATTAAATAAATTAAAAGTTAAAATAAATTACGACATGAAAACACATTCACCGCTGTTGTTAAAGTGACGTCTTGATTGATTGATTGATTGGCAGATGGATAGCTAGATAGTTTGATAAAAAGCTGATGTATAGAAAGATAGGTAGATAGTTAGGCAGATAGAGAGAGATAGATAGACAGATTATAAGGAATACTCAACAATGATACGAGAAAGTAGATTAGGGAAATAGCGTCAGTATCCATCACATCCCGTCTTTTATTATTCAAACAAAAACAATTTACACACAAATATTTTGCACATGAATAACAACTGTAAATTTACAAAATATTATTTTAAAAAAGACGGACATCTACAGCAATATTAATATACTAACGTAAAAAAATCAAAAGTTATGAACGAATAACCAATGGTTAAAAAAAATAATAAACTAGCCAGGAAAAACACTATTACAGCGAAAATTAATGGCGTCAACAGAGCCCCTACCGGCGGTTTAGTAAAAACGGATTCTCATGTCCGCCATTCTAGGAATCAGCGCCCTTACCGGCGATTTTGTAAAACTGATATGGTGAAACCGCCATCTTAGGGTCAGTGCCCCTACTGGCGAAATAGTGAGCCTGATTCATCGCATGCCCGCCATCTTAGGGTCAGTGCTCCTATCGGTGAAATAGTGAAACTGATTCTCATGAGGATCAGCGCACCTACCGGCGATTTAGTTAAACCGATTCATATATCCGCCATCTTAAGATCAGTGTCTCTACCGGTGAAATAGTGAAACGGATTCTCATATCCGCCATCTTAAGATCAGTGTCTCTACCGGTGAAACAGTGAAACTGATTCATATATCCGCCATCTTAGGACCAGTGCCTCTACCGGTGAAATAGTGAAACGGATTCTCATATCCGCCATCTTAGGACCAGTGCCTCTACCGGTGAAATAGTGAAACGGATTCTCATACCTACCATCTTAGGATCAGCGCCCCTACCGGTGAAACAGTGAAACGGATTCATCGCATGGCCGCCATCTTAGGATCAATGCTCCTACCGGTGAAATAGTGAAACGGATTCTCATATCCGCCATCTTAGGACCAGTGCCTCTACCGGTGAAACAGTGAAACTGATTCATATATTCACCATCTTAGGATCAGCGCCCCTACCGGTGAATTAGTGAAACGGATTCATCGCATGGCCGCCTTCTTAGGATCAGCACACTACGACACAAATTCTCACCGCTCTCTTCGCTTCTCCGTTATTCATTCGATCAGAAAAAGAAAAACCGGTAAAGTAAATCTTCTCCTCTCCTTAAGGTCTTTTCACTTTAAAACCCCCAGAAATTCGACCGATTATTTGTAAAACGTCGAAGAGAAGAAAGAAAGGGAGAACCGTGCAGGATGAATTGATATGCCGCTCATTCAGCATCGCCGTTGCCGACCGTCAGCACCTGAGCCAGTTTCTGTTGTCATTTCATCTTCTTCCCGTTCACTGACCAAACAATAAAAGTCGACAAATTTTCAAAACGGCATAGATTACCGTGTGGCCTAGCGCTTTATAAAGGCTCGTGTCGTGGACCGTCTTCCAGTCCACAGGTTCGTCTTTATCTTCGACGGTCAACCGCTGCGTCGGGAATCATGTTTTCCGCCATTCTCGGTCTGATTCTCATTCTGGCCCTTTTCGACCTTCACGGTAAATGCATTACATTCATTACCAAGTCTTTTTAAACTGTTTATCTTAACTAACTGGCGATTTCAATTAACGATTAAGACGGAAATTTTCAACACTACGTTCAGTTGTATTCCTTTTTATGCCTTGAATGAATTTCCATTCCGGAAATGTTTGACAATTATAGCCGCAGGCGAGCGCCAACCGCGCCGGATTTCAAACTGGGACGATTCGCAGTCGTTCACCAGCAAATGGGACGATCCCAGCGTCAAGGAACTACTCGAACGATATCAAAGTCTCTAATTGTTTTCACACTCTTGACCATTTAACTTTAATGTCGTTAAACTGTAAAGGTAAAATGCTGCGGCGGCGGAACAAGGGCAACAGTCCCTGGGTCTGGATCGGGAATTCCGCACCGGAAGACGATCTCCACGACGAAGAGCCGGAAGACGCAGCTACTCCCGTATAAACTTCCCTGCCTATCCTTAAAGCTACTTAAAGTTAATTACATTATAATGATGAATGAAATCAGGTGAATTTGCTGGAGAATAGCACGCTGCTGGTGGAGACGGTGAAACGCAACCATGATAACCGACGTTTGGCGCGATCCAGGAACGAACCCCTGTCGGATGAAATCTGCACTACGAAGCGGTATGGACATCATCTATTGAAAACCTGATGGGTTAATAAGATTAACTTAACTATAATAAACCTAATGCAATTATCTCAGTAACTTTAAGCTTGGGTATTGGGTTATGGGTTTTGGAATTTTCTGATTGGTCGGTTGACGGAATAACTGAAGGTACTGGAAGCAAATCAACGTCACCCACGATTACTACGGTCACGAGGTAGAGATCGTCCACACCGGAGAGATTCGACAGTTCGTCTACGTCTACGAGTGTGTTGGCGAAGGCGCTGAATGTACCGGTAATCACTGATTTCACATAACTTCAGCGTTTAATTCATTTCAACTTAATACTATAACAGTAAGTTGTTATGACGAGTCATTTAACTTAATTTCAATCAAGTTGTTTGAATGTATCATACTATACAAAGTTGGCTATTAAGAAACGTCAATTACAGTAAACGATATTGACTTAAATGCTATATTAGTTAATCGAATTAACTTAACGATAGTATGATAACTATCCGCAAACTTATACTGGACATGAACTACGCCGGTTTCTCATTGGAAAAGGCGTTTCTCAACAACTGCAGTCGAGGTGCGCAACTCGCCTCGGCTGGGTCAACATGCTCCACCGGAAAGTAACGTCGCCGGAGTCTTCCGCTCCGCAGTGGGGTTACGTGTCCGTTCCGCATCACTGCGCTTGCCGCATTTCGCCCAGAGTCGCTTCATTCGTTTAAATTTTAGTTCGGAGAAAGCAGGAATAGGGAAAAGCCCGCAGAACGTCATTCAACGTAAGTTAAACTACGATTTTACTTTACATTATCTTTATGATATGTTAAGTCTATAATTATAATGTCGTGTATAAGGTGTCCGTTGATAAAGGTTAGGGAACCTCCAACAGCGGACAGTCTTCAAAATGAAAGCGTGCGTTTAAAGAGAATCAGCAAGTTTTACTGTTGTCCGTTAAGTGTCCGTTAATCGACGTTCTGTAACCTCCAGTAGCGGACTACCTCCAGCAGCAGACAACCTTGAAAGTAAAGCTGGAGTTTAAAGAGAATTAGTAAGTTTCACTGTTGTCCGTTAAGTGTCCGTTGATCGAGGTATCAGAACCTCCAATAGCGGACAACCTTCAAACTAAAAGCATGCGTTTAAAGAGAATCAGCAAGTTTTACTGTTGTCCGTTAAGCGTCCGTTGATCGAGGTTCCAGAACCTCTAATAGTGGACAACCTTGAAAAAGCATCAGCAAGTTTTACTGTTGTCCGTTAAGTGTCCGTCAATTGAGATGCCAGAACCTCCAGTAGCGGACACCTTTCAAACTACAAGCGTGCGTTTAAAGATAATTAGTAAGTTTCACTGTTGTCCGTTAAGTGTCCGTTGATCGAGGTTCCGGAACCTCTAATAGCGGACAACCTTGAAAATGCATCAGCAAATTTTACTGCTGTCCGTTCATTGAGATTCCAGAACCTCCAATAGCGGACAACCTTCAAACTAAAAGCATGCGTTTAAAGAGAATCAGCAAATGTCACCACTGTCCGTTAAGTGTCCGTTCGTCGAGGCTCTCAAACCCCCCTTCAGCGGACATCTTTACATTAAATTCATTCTAGATCATAAAATGCATTAATGTACACAATATAACTTAACTCAGATCATAAATACCGATCTTACGAACACTAAATGTCAATTAATTCTCATGTAATTAACTTGAATGCGAATTTCAGGTCACGGAATAATCTCTCCCTCACTTCGGTGGATCTTTTACTGACAACCCCGCGCCGTTTCCGTTTTTCTGTTTTTACCGTTGCGTCTTTTCCTCGCGTCCCTTTTTGCTGTCTTTACCAAATCGTTTAATTTATTTCAGCTTTAGCCGTGTCAGCATTTAATACACACGAAATTATTTTAAGCGCAAAATAGACGACTACTTAATAAACATGAAATTCTCCATAATTGGATTTCAAAGCTTAATTTCCGAAAAAAATAATTGACAAATAATTTACCATTTACCCTTTGTATACTGTACGTTTATTTGTCAAGATTCAAATAGCACGTTTCTGGAACAGAAAATCAAAACGGACGAGAGAGCTAGACTTGTGCTGTCTTTGGTTTTCCACTGTCAAATAAACGCCCGCCCCCCGGTGTCATTCAAAGCCATTGGGGCATTGGGAAGAGGACATTAACTTTAATGTAAATTAGAACAAAACAATCAATTAGGATGGAAAAGTAAAAGAAGAAAGCTGCCGTAGTTGCACCGTTACTTAGGCAGTGTCCCAGTAGGTTTCCTCGGCCGCACTGGCAGTGCACTGCAACGGGAATAAACACAGGTATGTCATCACGTAAGTATGCGAGATGACCATGATAAGATTATACATTATATATTAAACATAATGCTTGATTCTAATAGATAATAACTATTGTTTAACTCATTTTAACTTGATACGTCATTCAAGTTGAGGAGGTGAAACACACTTCTTCTTCGGTCAGTCTCGGCAGCGTGATCTGCTCGGGGTAGAGCCACGGTTTGAAGCCGGGGCGGTGTTCCTCTTTCCACTGCTTGTATCCGTGAGCGGCCTTCTCGAGCGTCTTAACCATCTGGCAAAAATAAACTTTGATCAGTCTTGACCCAATCATTCATTACTGATTGAACGTGTATCTTAAATAACGATATACCTACAGCAGTTTGATTTCAGGTGATTAAGACTATCGTTTATTTAATGAGGCTGACGCTCGTTGGCGTACGTTTTGCCGACTATGATGTAAATGGCTATCAATGGTTAACAAGTAGGAAAAAATGAAGGCCATTACCAGTCTATCTATTTACCAATCTGTCTATTCTATCTATCTATTTATCTATCTATCCGTTTGTGTACCTATATTCGGTGTAACTATCTATCTATCCATCTATCTATTATCTATCTATCTGTCTGTGTACGAATCTGTCTATGTATTTATCTGTCTATCTACCCTCGGGGCGAAAAGCTGGGTTCCTTTATTAATAGCCCAAGCTGGAATGTAGCCTTTTGGATCGGAGAGCGTGACATAAGCGAATCGGCAGCTGTTCGGAGTCCCCGGAATTGGTTCGATCACATAGCCTGTTTTGCAATAGAATATTGTTTTTAAACAATTTTTAAACATTATATTAAAGATTAGCTTAGGACTTATCAGCAGCGGTCAAAATCAAGTACGTACCAGTCAAGTAGGAGATCGCCCGCACCATGTACTTCCTCGGCGGATGATTCCTGTGCCGGACTGAGTGGTTGAAAATCGAAATCCTCTGCGGGCTGACGAGCCAGGATCTCTGCAGGACGTAGTCCCGATTCTGAATGGGAGGCGGGCTCGACACTGTTGACATGGCAAAAGAGCGTTAGTTTTACTCGATTAACGCCAAAAGTGCGGGTAAACTTGCTTGCATAGTAGCCGACGTCATTGTTTGCGTTCAAGTATCCTATGTCGAAAGACTCGCAAAGGAAGTTGTCCCACGTCGATCGGTACTCGCTGTCCATGAGGACGTCGAACAACGTGAAGGGGTCCACGTCGTCGTAAGTCGTTCGTATCTGAAATCGATAAAGACGAGGAGATCGCAACAGATGGGATTTCTTAAGATATATGAGAACAAACCTTGACCATTTTAAGATTTGTCTGGTTCGACTGGCCTTTACTCCAGACCAGAGTTGGCCCGCTCTGGTACTCGAGCTTCCACGTCTGGTCGTTGAACGCCAAGTCCCACAACTTCTGGAAATCATCGTCCGTGGCAATTTTCACTTTGCCTTCTTCCATTTAATTAGCGGCCGAGTCTAGATCTCGTGTTTCCGTGGAATATATTACCAGCGCACCCTTCCTCTGAACACTCGAGTGATTAACACGCAGGGGACGGGGGACGGTAAAGAGAGCCTGGAGAATTTGTGAAGCGGTACGCAGGCAGAAATAGATAAAAAGGAATATTTATCTCTTCCCCATTTGTTTGGTTTGTGGAGATACTGAATGATAACCGTCTGAAAAATGCAACGCTATCATCGGGTAACCTTCGCCTTTTTCTAATGAGTCAACATCGTTTCACTTTTTTTATATATGTTTAATCTTTTTCGAATACCCGCTGTCGTAGGTGTATTTAAACTAGATAAACTCTCTTCATTTAAGATAAGAATTGAAGTAAAACTGTGCTTCGAAATGGCATGTTATACAATGGGCTGATTCGATGCTGGAAGCGATACTGTGACACAGAAAATCCAAACGAGTATCTGGATTACATAGTCGTTATTAGGATCACCGAGGCACCGAGGTGTAACCGAAGTGTAACCGTAATCGATACGCCCAACAATTGGTCCGTTTTTATTTACTTGTTTGTCAGACAAAGGTAGCTGATAAACAGCAAACCTCTTCATGCATTGCGCAATCATCGAATGACACAAATATGTCGAAGGAAATAAAATCTTTCATTTCGTAAGCGTATTATTTATTATGATTGTGTTATATTTTATATGATTACTGGAATTTTCATCTTGATTATATTTTTACTGCGCACAGGCAATGTGGTCCTGGGTTTTCAAAATCCAACCCATCTTTACACGTATTATGATTTATTCTAATTGTTATTGTTGTTCTTGTGAGATCTCGTCGTTCGCATTCGTACGTGCCAATCGAGCCCAAAACCACAATGGGACTTCATAATGCAAAAGGTTAATGCAAACATATCATAGACTTTTTAATTAGTTGTTGGTTTAAGGAGAATCATTAAATTAAAGATTTTATAGCGATCCAATCTAACTTTAACAAGGCAGTTATATAAGTTAATTAGATATAACACTGTATTCTATTAATTAGACATTGAAATTTTAATTTCGAGAATTGAAACGGATAGTTTTCTTAATGTTGAAAGGGGTGTTGTTTAACAAGACAGGCGGCAACCCGCCACAACCAAAACAGACAGAGAATATTTAACCTTGAATATATCCTTGGCTGCCCTGGGTATTATTTTATTCTAGTAACTGCGAGCGAGTCGTTGAACCGCAGATACAGCACGTGGAAGGACTGAGCCAACAACAGACAAAAATAGTAAACCTTAATAGACTATTTCGTTATACTTAATTGTTAATTAAATCCGTCTTCGTTATACAAACTGCGCCTGCTCCGTTGAAACAATATCGTTTCATTGATTTTTGTTCCCCTCTGTCCCAACACTCGACATTCTGTTATACAGGCAAATACAAGACAATACTATCGTATCTAACTGAGAAATTTAATGCAGATTAAGATTGTATTTTTGTTGTGTTGAACGCGATGCTGCACTGGTCTGAATTATATGAATTCCACCTTTTAATTTAGGTTTCCTCTTCAGTGTATTTGAAATCGTAAACAACAAAAAAGATGGCCGTAGAACTAGATGCTGGTCTGAAGTCGAAGATCGAGCAGTGGATGACGTGGGACAAGGTATACGGCAGGAAATTACGTATTTGCCGAGGCTTTTTCAACAAATATTCTGTAGAACGAGGTCAACCGCGCTGAAATTCAAGCCCTGCTCGACGGTGGTGAGCATGTGAAGCTGGCGCTGATCTTTGCCGAGAGGCTCGAGTTTGGCACAGCCGGCTTACGGGGAGTCATGGCGCCGGGACCGTCCAGAATGAACGACCTGACGCTGATTCAGACATCGCAAGGGATGGCCAAATACCTGGTCAAGTGTTTCGACGACGTCACGAGCAAAGGAGTCGTTATTGGATATGACGGCCGGCACAATAGCGTCAGGTGACTCCGCGGATTCGTTTCGTTACACTTGTCGCTGATGTCTTGTTTGTACAGGTTTGCGCTTCTGGCTTCTCGGGCTTTCATGTCGGAAGGAATCCCCGTTCACCTGTACTCGGCCATGGTCCCGACGCCGTTCGTCCCGTTCGCCGTCTGCCATTTGGGTGCCAAGTGCGGAGTCATGGTCACTGCTTCGCACAACCCCAAAGATGATAATGGATATAAAGTTTACTGGGACAATGGGGCTCAGGTACAATATCTCTCTCTGTCAATACTCCACACAAGTCATAGATAAGACAGTGAATGTCCGGCATGTGTCAATATCATTGTCGAATTGGCCTCTTAACATTGTATGTATCGTTAAGACCTTGAAATATCGATAAGGAAATTACGATCGATGCATGAGGAAACTGTATTGATATATCGTATCGTTGCCGTCAATAATAGGTTTCTAAGCAGGGTTGTCTGAAATATCGATATCGGAATTAAAAATTCAGTATATCGATGTATCGTAACGTTATCGTAATATCGATAAATATCTTGAATATCGATAACAAATTGATATCAAAGTCAAAAATTATATCGATACAATGTATCATATGTATACTGGTCATATGTATATATATCATATGACATCGATATCAGGTAACGGCGCTATCGTTTAACCCTGCTATAATTACTTGAACTGTTCAATCCTAATATTGACCGAAAGGTGTCTTTATTTATATGTTTATTTATTATTATTGTTATTTTACAGATTATCTCGCCTCACGACAAAAACATCCAGGTCTCTATCCTGGACAACCTGGAACCCTGGAACGAGGCGTGGGAAGCGGATTCAGTCCGCAGCCATGCCCTAGTAACCGATCCTCTGGAGACGGTCATGGAACATTACTACGCCCTGCTGCAGAAGGAGTGTATCCAGCCGGACGTCAACGCAAAATCCCAATTAACTGTAATCCCATCACTATCTGAATCTACTGCGCAAAACCCATAAATATAGACGACAGTAATTAAAAAAAATTAATTTTGACAGTTTGCCTACACCCCAGTCCACGGCGTTGGAGCACCGTACGTCAAACGAGCATTGGAAGTCTGCAATTTTAAAGTACTTTCATCTGTTAATTACTCTAATTAGTAATAATAATAAAAATACGCAAATTTCATTGAATCTAATGGGAGTAAATCTTCCGCAGCCTTATATTCCGGTGGTGGAGCAAATCGAAGCTGATCCCGATTTCCCGACGGTCAAGTTCCCCAATCCTGAAGAAGGCAAATCGACGTTAAATCTAGCCCTGGCAACGGCGACCAGAAACCAGTGCCCGCTTGTTATTGCCAATGACCCTGACGCTGACCGCATGGCCGCTGCGGAATTGCAACCCAAGTAATAATTCCGGACACCGTCACTTGTATTTTTTTTAACCGTCGTTATTATTATTATTATGGTTAATACGCATTAAATAGTTTCCCGTTCTTTCAGTGGTCAATGGAAGGTATTCACGGGTAACGAGTTGGGCGCCCTGTTGGGCTGGTGGATGTGGCAGCGCGCCAAGATGCGTCAGGTCGATCCTAGCAAAGCTGTTATGATCTCGTCGACCGTCTCTTCGAAGATCCTCGAGACGATAGGCAAACGGGAGAAGTTCCGCTTCGAGGAAACGCTGACCGGATTCAAGTGGATGGCCAACCGCGGATTGGAACTGCAGGCCCAAGGATATGAAATCCTCTTTGCTTTCGAAGGTGTTTTTATCAGCTAACTGATACCTTATTTTGATGTTGATGAAAGTAATCATTAATCAAAGATGATTGGTTATTTTTTTTCTTATGTAATTCATGATTGGTTGTCTTTGTCATATTTTGGCAGAGGCCATTGGTTTCATGTGCGGGATCCACGTGCCGGACAAGGACGGCGTCAGCGCCGCGGCGCGCCTGGCCGAGCTGGTCGCTTACCTGGAAACGCAGCCCGGTGGTTGCACCTTAACTCAACAGCTGGACGATATCTATAACACGTAAGATTACCTCGGATTGGCCTCATCAACGCCAACCGCACCAAATCCAACCGGAAGTTATAATATCATCGTTGAATTGAAATAAATAAAGCCTCGGAAAATAACTAATTCATTTAAACTCTAAACTTATCATTCATTAATTTAATTTGAAATCAGATAATTAAGTTCTCGACTGTATCTCTTTAGGTATGGATACCACGTCGGTATCAACTCGTACTTCCTCTGCTACGATCCTGTGACCATCAAGCGGATTTTCGAGCGTCTGCGTAACTTTGATGGCGCTCCCAATACGGTAATCTAGTTTAATGAACTTAGTCTTAAAGTTACAATATCAAACATAATATGAACTGGCCAGTTGAAAATCTGAATTTTAATGAATACTTTTCGCACGTGATACAGTATTACATCATTGACATTAAACTTAAATGAGGATATATAATCTAATTTTTTCTGTTGTGATTTTTTTAAAACTGTCAAATTATTGTTGTTTTATGTTAAATTTCCCTGCGTAGTACCCGAAATCCTTGGCCAGCGGCAAGTACGAGATCTGCGGAGTCCGCGACTTGACGACGGGTTACGATTCCCGCCAGCCGGATCACCAAGCCCAGCTACCGTCGTCGAAATCTTCCCAGATGATCACCTTCTACTTCGCCAACGGGCTGGACGCCACCATCCGGACCAGCGGAACGGAGCCCAAAATCAAATACTACACGGAGCTGCGAGCCTCCCCGGAGCAGAGCGACCGCTCTCAGGTGCAGCAGCTCCTCCAGGAGATGGTAGCAGCCCTGGTGGAGGAGATGCTCCAACCGGAGTTGAATCATCTTGCCCCTCGTCCGGAATAAAGGAAGAACAACAACAAAAAAACCGCGGGGAAAAACAAAAAGACGACGAGTAAACGGTTCATTCCTCCTTACTGCGATCCTCAGTAGTCCCAGAGTTAACCTAAATGAATGATATAGAGATTAAAATTGATGTGTCTTTATCAATAAAGGCAATACCCGAAGGAGCGTAGTTGAAATACAACAAAGCTTTAAATGTCCGGCACATTCATCAAATCATAATAATTAAAAAAAAAAAAAAATAGAATTCCATGTAGAAAAATTGAAAACGTGTATTGGCACTTTGTAACATGATCGATAATTCCCAAGAAAAATTTGATAAAGAAGTTGTGCGTAGAATTAAATCGCCGGTCATTTCTGCAACCAGCACAAGGCCAGACCTCCCAAAGCCAAATTTGTAAAAAAATAAAAATAATTAAAAAGTTATTTAAAAAAATAACACACACACACAGGGGAAGACGCACCAGTTCCACTGATATGTCCAAATAATGCCGGAATTATTTTTTTTAAAGATTGCAAACCAAAAAGGAGTTGAAAGACTGTAGTATTATTCTGTTAAAAACTTAAAAAATTCAAGAGAAATTAACCTCAACATAGCCCCTCCCCCCTCTAGTGAAAGTGAAATATTAATCTTAAAAGACTGACTAGCTACTTCTAAGTGAAAATTTGAAAAAAAGAAAAGAAAACTAATTGTAAAAATGCAGAAAATAAACCGAAAAAGCACTGGTTAAACAACAAAAGCAGAATGTCAAATTAGAAAGAGCTGAACCGTGCTGAGAGATCAAAAAAATTGAAATCCTCAATCCTCCAATCAGAGATGATCAAACTAAAATAAAAAATTATAATTAAATTTAGAGAAAAAAAAGATTCTAATTGGTTAATCGAATAATGGTGGCTGCCGAATTATTTTTTGTCGCCGTCGAGTTCAGCGAATTCGCGCAGGACGGTGAGCGCGTAGACGAGCCGCTCGCGCAGGCTGGATTCGCAGCCGGACTGGGCGATATCCAGCAGCCGGAAGGTCGAGCTCTGCCTCTCGCTGTTGATGTAAGTGGCCGTGTAGTGCGACAGGGAGGAGGCCGGATTGAACGAACGGTCCGCCGCTAAAATAACCTTCGTGTGGTCCTTAAAGAAGTTGATCTGCGACACACAAACAACAGATTCCACAGTTACTCTTAATTACACGACTATCTATTAACTAATTACATCGTCTATTTTAGTTTAGTGGTGAATTGATCAGACGCGTGTTACCTGAAGGGCATGGCTATCGAGTTGCATGATGATGGCCTTGGGGGTGCGCACCCATCTCTTGATGTGAACCGGGCTGGGACGTCTGCTGTTGGGATCGACGACGGCGTCGCCGCCCTCGGTCAGGTTATCGTCCATGTACTGCGAAAAGTACTTGAGCAGCGTCAACCGTTCGGTCAGGTAGGACGGCAAAGCTGCTGCCTCGTGACGACTCACTTTGCCCTGCTGATCCTGGAAGAACACGCAACTGCGAACCCATAAAACAAGAATCGACATTAGTGGTTCAATCCCCTGGGTTGATTCGTTATACCAATCCCATTAAAGTTAATTGATATGATTAACTATGACGATGTATTTCACCTTCTGTCCGCAGTGTAACTGACGCGAGTACTGTCGTTGAACAGGACGCCGATGGAGCGGTCAGACAGCTGGAATCCGAAACCGTACTTGTTGGAATAGTCGATCCATTTGGACACGAAGACGTGATTCAGCGGCACCGGGCACGGATTCGAAGACCCTATCGATAGACATAAACCAGAAGACTCAAGTTATTATTGTTAAGTTAAGTTAATGTTTCAATTCAATACCTGTCGGCGCCAGATAGAGACAGGAATCGAGGGCCGAGTAAAGGGAATGGGCTGCTGGAACAGCGGCATTGTGTCTGGAGGAGGAGCAGCAGCTGTTGCGCTGCTGCAGGTCGTGCTGGTTGGAGGTGCAGCTGGTGCGCTCCTTGTCCCCGGCGCCCAGGGCGTGAGCCAGTTTCTGCTTGAACGAGCTGCGCGAAACTTGATTCTGGCCGTCTTTCTCCCTTTTGTCCTTCTCCTTCTCCTTGTGCTCCTTCTTGGCCTTGATTTCCTTGAGGCTTTGACTGCGACCCACTCGCGCGCACGGCTGCCTCAGTTGAACCTTCAAGTCGATACAACAGGGAATCGTCAATAAACCAACACCTTCTCCTCAAAACACCAATTCGCAGTCTTTACCTTACCACGAACTATTTCGTTAATTACCCTAATATCATTTAAGATGAAGCGGATTACTATTAACTATTAAAATACTTAACTATCAGCTGAACTATTATCATATTTATTATAATGCTGATTAGTTTAGTAGGGGATATAGTATTTGGCTGAGTACTAGGATAACAGGATAAGGATCATACAGGACGTTCAAGCAGGATTCTATCAATAGCATTAAGTTTTATACTAGAATGAACTAAACTATTAGTGTTCTATATATTATAATTAGTATTAGTTAGTGTTAATTGGTATTAATAGTTTTACAAAGTTAGTATTCTACAGGTTAGACGAGCATATTGATTCACATCTACTGATTATACTGATCTAAATTAATTCGCTTATCAAGGATGATGATGATGTTTAAGTACGAAATTCAACATCTTTTCAAACATCTTGAACTGCAATAGAACCAACTGAACAGCATACTGTTCGTATGCTAATAAAACCATAGTAGTATTGATTAGCATTATACTATTTGTTCTATATTCTATAGGTTACGTTATTCTATTGATTTTTAGTTCTGAAAAGTTAAATTTCTGAATCTGGTTTCGAACCTGTGACACTTCGGGACGCGACCGGTTGGCCGACGGGTTGTTGCTCGTCTCCTTCAAATGCAGCGGTTCCAGGGTGAGCAGATCGCTGCTGCTGACGGAGAAATTGGGCGGCCTGTAGCAGCACGATGTGGGCAAACTGGTCGGCGTGAATCCCGAAGTGAAGAACTCGTGCTGGAGAAGCCGCTCCAGCGACGGCCGCTGCTGGGGATCCGGCGCCAGCAGCTGCCGGATCAGGTTGCGTGCCGGACGCGATACCGATGACGGGATCGTGTACTTGTTCTGAGCGATCCGGGAATATGTCTCCGACAGGGATGCAGTCTCGAACGGAGGTTGCCCTACCAGCATGGCGTACCTGTTTGATAGGAAAATCAGTTAACTTGAAATCAATCAGTGAAATTAATTGATTGAAATATTAATCAGTTCATGTGTTGAGTAGCTGATTAAGATTATTAATTGGGCAGCAATCCGATAGAATAACACCGGTAACATATTCAAATAACTTTGTGAAGAGTTAAGTACTGTTAAGACGTCTGAACCATTCGCAATCTGTACCAACTGCATTTCTTTGAAACGAATATTCAGTGTTCAGTGGTGCTAAGTAGCAAATTCTTCAAATCAATCTATGCCAAATTCACTGCTTTGAAATATTCAGGAACGGTTCAGTGGTGGTAAGTATCTGGTTAAGATGTTTAACAAGACAGCATTCCAATAGTCCAGTAAATCAATCAATTAACGTTGAAAAGAATTGAGTACTGTTAAGACGTCTGAACCATTCGCAATCTGTATCAAATGCGTTTCTTTGAAACGAATATTCAAGAACGGTTCAGTGATGCTAAGCAGCTGATTAAGATGACTAATAAGACAGCATTCTGATAGAATAACATCGGTAAATTAATCAGATAACGTTGTAAANAGACGGCAACTGAATAGTAACTCACATAATGCATCCGACGGCCCATAAATCAGCTTCGTATCCGTGACCTTGGCGACTCAGCACTTCGGGTGCGATGTAGTTTGGAGTTCCGCATATCGTCCTGCGCAACAAATTAACATTATCTTAATCATGTCTGTTTTAATAGCTGTCCAGTTAAACCATCTTCGGCTTAAATTTAGGAATCAGTCTTTAATGATTAAATTAATTAACTAATGAATGACGGTGAGAGTTAAATACAAGATTCGACATGTTTTTCCGAGTCAGAATAAACAACTCATGCAGTATGTGAAGCAAAGATAACATACTGTTCATGTTCAATTAAAAATCACAATCACGTCTTATTTACTATTAATTAGTACTACACAGATATTAACGAAATATCAGAGTCTAAAGAGGTTATTTTTAACATTAGTGATATAAATTGACTGTACTTTGTCATGAAATTATCACCTTATTGTCACACATACTGCGATGCAGGGAAAAACAATCTGAGTTACAGAGGTCATTCAACTTTACTAATATTAAATTAAAAGTGAATCGATTTCTGCAGAGAAATTTTCGAAAGGTCATCGCCATTTTGCAGAAAATCCGGCCGCCGGTTGTGTGTCCGACGGGTCGGCAGGAGGGGGA
>JAIQCU010001722.1:0-17082 GCA_022114935.1 Leptestheria dahalacensis
ACTCGCCCCCACCAACTCGCCCCCACCAACTCGCCCTCACCAACTCGCCCCCACCAACTCGCCCTTGCCACCTCGCCCCGCCATGTGACGCACATGAGTCGATCCGACGTTTCGCGCCCTTTTCAACCGCGTACCAGTCCTATGCGTACATGAGTCACATATGAGTCGGTTCGACTTGTCGCGCGCTTTTCAACAGCGGACCAATCAAATATGTACTTATGAGTCATATATGAGTCGATTCGACTTTTCGCGCTCTTTTCAAATGCGGGCCAATCAAATGCGTATTTATGACTCATATGAGTCGATTTGACTTTTCGCGATCTTTTCAACTGTGGACCAATCAAATGCGTACTTATGAGTCACATATGAGTCGACTCAACTTTTGACGCTCTTTTCAACTGCGGTCGACTCAACTACGAATTCACGTGTCGTACATGAGTCGACTCGACTTTTGATGCTCTTTTCAACTGCGTACCCACGTGTCGTACAAGAGTCAACCCAACTTTTGACGCTCTTTTCAACTGCGGTCGACTCAACTGCGGTCGACTCAACTGCGTACCCACGTGTCGTACAAGAGTCAACCCAACTTTTGACGCTTTTTTTAAACTGCTGTCGACTCAACTGCGTACCCACGTGTCGTACATGAGTCGACTCAACTTTTGACCGTTTTTTCAATGGCGCTCGACTCAACTGCGTACCCATGTGTCGTATATGAGTCGACTCAACTTTTGGCGCTCTTTTCAACTGCGGTCGACTCAACTGCGTACCCACGTGTCGTACATGAGTCGACTCAACTTTTGACTCTCGTTCCAACTGCGGTCGACTTAACTACGTACTCACGTGTCGTACATGAGTCGATTCAACTTTTGACGCTCTTTTCAATTGCGTTCGACTCAACTGCGTACCCACGTGACGAATATGAGTCTACTCGACATTTCGCCCTCTTTTCAATTGCAATTTTTCCAGCTAATGAATAATTTTCAAATAATCTTTATTCGATTGCTACTCACAAACACACATAGCAAATAACAAAGACAATTCATTCACTGAACATTATTTAAATTGGATCTGAAGTACGGCAGACAAAGCCAGGTTACCTAAAACTAACTACTGCGAGAGAGTTTAAAATAACGAACACAAGAACTGAATTATAGCTCCGTAAGTACTGTACTGTGGTGCAGAAAAGAAAGCAATGGAGACAAACTATTCCTCGGTAAGGGTAGTACTATGTTTTATAATGTCAGTCAACTTACGAACGAAGTGCGTTCCACATCAACTCAAGCTAGTTTATAATGTTAGTCAACCTATGAACGCAATGCGTTCCATTTCATATTAAGATACTTAAAGATGATAGACAACCTGCGAAAGCAATACGTTTCGTATCAAGTCAAACTAGTTGTCTCCATTGCTTACCAACATGAAGACTTACTGTTCACTCTTTTCCATTCCACGTCCCACCCCCTCCCCCCCGTTTTCTTACCACCTTTCCAAATTCCCTATGTGTTTCTGTACAATCGTTTCTCGTATTCATGGGAGCCAAACAAATCCGGGCATGCCCAGGACATTTCACCCTCTTTTCCACTGTGGAGGAGTCAAGTGGGTACCCGTGTGTCGTACATGAGTCGACTCAGCTTATGACGCTCTTTTCGACTGCGCTCGACTTAATTGCTTACCTGTGAGTCGCAACTCGACATTTCGCGCTCTTTTAAACTGCGGTCGATTCTACTGCGTATACACGTGTCGTATGAGGCGACTCGACTGGAGCGTGGATAATTAAAATTTTCTACTTTTTATAGCTTATTTCGGTTTAATTTTGAAAAAGCGCGCCGAAAACCGTCAATTCATACAATCACTACATTCATTAAAACAGTTTTTGGTCTCTAGCTCCCTTACTTATGAATATACTTCAACGAATAAACAAAATTCCATTCGCTTATTATGAGAAGTATTGTCAAAGAAGAAAATTTAGAAACGGTTTATAAAGAGCTGAGATAATAAATAAATACCGCCGAAACTTTCAGATTTTCCTTTATTTCATAGCGTTTTTTGAGAGGAATCTTCAAAATGTAGCAGCTTCGTATTTTAAAAAGGCGCTACCTTTGAACTACTACTTGCTTTTAAAAAGATGTTTCTACCTTGAGTGGTTTAGACTAGACGAGTTTGACGAGAGTACACTCTTTTGTTCGCCGCCAGTTGAAAATAGCGTGCGCTGAGAATATATGGATAATACACAACACCTGGCTTTTCTTTAGAAGACGTTGTAACAAGATGCCTGGACGCGCGTGATTTTAATATTGATGCCCTGTCAATAAAGGAAATAAATTACCACGCTTTAATAATAATGAATACGTGGCATGACCTTTATATTGTGTTTAATTTTAATTTTAATATATGATCTAGCTTTGACGAGGTTCCGGAAATCGATTGTCAAAAGCGATTTTACCATATGAGAAGTATTGGAATTTAACGCCATCTAGCAGCTCTGTGGAGAACTGCGAGCAAAAGTAAACAAATGTTTGGGCTTGTCGTCAACTTGAACTGAGTTGTTTTCCGAAGGTTGTTAATGTGTCCGTTAAATTAAGAATGAACTGAACCCATAGAAAATGTTAACTTGTTGGCAAAAAAACGTTATTGTTATGGCCTTGACTCTTTCCCTACAATCTAGACCAGGTAAATGGACTGTTGGATTTGATTTGAATGAACTTTTGTAAATCCCTAGAATCTAAACCAGGTAAATGGATGGTGGATTTGATTTGAATGAACTTTTGTAAAGGTTACATCAGGGCTGACTCGATGTAATCAAGTTTGAAGTTCAACTGGAGATAATTCCGAAAATAATTATGTTGTTCATGTAGCATTCCTTGAAGACTCTGAATGTCTTGTTGGTGACGGAAACTGCAGTGATAGAACAGCAACGCCTGCATCGAAGCCCGTCATTTCGCAGTCCTCCGACGACATACCACTGATGGAGGACGAAAACGCCTGTAATGGCTACAGTGACTGCAGCAAGCTTCCCGCCGAATGCCTTAAATGCGATTTCAATTACATCTGCGAGTACGGGACCCTAGTTAATGTGACCTGTCGTCCTAAAGTATCAGCAGCCGCGTGCAACGTAACCATCTAATTCCAAATTGATGTAAGATTTTGCCATAACAGCATTATTCACGTTCAAGGTCAACCAGACATTGACAAAGTCAATGACGTGCCAGTTCTGCTATCAAACGGCAAGGGAGCACCACTCCTGCGTGAAGAAAGCCGGTTGCCATTCGTCGCGCGTTCCACGGGATCTCTACACAACCAACTGCACTGTAGGTCGGGACACCCTCTGCCTTGGTTCACGGACGTTCCTGAAGAATGTTGAATGCAACTGGACGTCAGGATATAAATGGACCACGACTATGATTCTCAGCATAACAATGGGTGGCTTCGGAGCCGACAGGTTCTATCTCGGTCACTGGCAGGTTAGTTACCAGTGACTAATTAATTCCTCAATTCTTAACCATCTTACTTCAAAACAGGAAGGCATGGGTAAGCTGTTCAGTTTCGGAGGACTTGGAGTTTGGACCCTCGTCGATGTTGTTCTAATTGCCGTGGGTTATTTAAAACCAGCTGACGGATCTTTGTACATCTGAGAAATAAACTAAAATTCCCTAATAGAATAAAAAAAGACATGTTCTTGGCAAAAGACAAGGTGTATTTCAACAGCTCGAACGCATATCCGGTTCTTCTTTGACTGCAGATGATACACCTTACTGTAAATACAAAAACGAGTATTAGTTTGTGAGCATATAACAATGGACCACAAAAGCAAGCGATATACCCATAGCCAAAGGAGTAACCACTGGGGTTGTCCTCATAGTACAAAATAATTATTTTCCACCCTGAGAAAGAAGACAGAAAGTGATTGAAAGCACCGTCACCATAGAGAGAGAGAAGCACCACAGTTAAAGGAAATGTGAAATAAGGAAAAGAGCCAGGTTCAACACAACTACAGGTGAAAGCTGTTAGCATTGAGACGTAGTTGGAAGTCGCAAGTTAGCACTGAAAACTAAGCACTCGTTACCTTCTTGCCAGCGGCGGCACCAACTTTGGATTTCTTGGTGCCTCGGACCTTCTTCATTCTGTTCTTCCTTTCCTTGCGCTGCTTCCTGGCTACCTTCTTCTTCTCATACAGTCCCTTCTGCAAATGGTTACAGCAAGAGGTTATTAACTGGTAACACAAGTATTCAATTTGCAACTAACCCTCTGAAGTCTGTATTTGGGTTCAAACTTCTTCAGGTAGTCCATGCCGTCGTAGATGAGGGCGAAGCCAGTGGTCTTACCGCCACCAAAGTTGGTGCGGAATCCAAAGCACGAGACGACATCGGGTGTCACTTTGTACATCTTGGCCAACTTCTCGGCTACCTCAGTCTTGGGGACGGTGGCCCTTCCTGGGTGGAGAACATCAACAACCTAATCAAAAGATACACACAGTTAACCGTTGTATTTGATACACAGTTTAGAATCGTATTTAACATGTTCATATCAAGCACGTTTCCTTACCATTTGTTTGCGGGCAAGGAGCCGATTGGTCATAAACTTCCTTGTGCGGATGGTAGCTGTTGTTTCTGCCTGTAAAACCCAACAAAATTTTCATTTTCAACCGCAATGGCAGCTTTCCGTAAGCTGCGGATCAAAACTGAACATCCTATTTGGGCCAGATTACACGATGCCACAGATATTCATAGATAAAACCAGAAACCCACCATTGTTGAAAGTCGGCGAAGAAAACCTTACTCGGAAAGAACACCTAGCGGGCGAAAGCGAGAACAACAAATTCCAGCGTTGCCACGATTATTCTATCTGCTCTTACTAATTAAGATATTTATACAATTATGCGTGCGTTAAACGGAAACTGATTTCAAAAAAGAAAACCATTTGTCTTTTTATTATTTAAAAAGTAAGCCCAAACTTTGATTTCCAAATTATTCACGCAGCATAGAATCAAGCTCTCGGCCAAAGCAATTTCGCCCTCTGCATAACAAAACTCAACACGTATTTGATGTGTTCTAATTAAATATTTTATATCTAACCAGAAATTACCAGCGTATATAAACAAGCCGACACATTAACGCATTTTAATGATAATTTATCAAATGGATTAGGGCGAAGTGGTATAGGGCGACTATTCAAGGGCGACGTTTCAAAACTGTCGAACCGGTTGCTAGGCCAACTGTTAGTTTTGCGTCACCCAATGGCTGCTTACTGCGCCATTATTTGCTGATCGATTTCGCGGGAAAAGTCGTCGAAGATCCATATTGTAAACAAAACCATGGCTCGAAACATTGGTGTAAACCTTCGGGTCACTGGTCATTGTAGTCAAGGTGATCGTAAATATATGGAAGATGTGTTTTCAGTGGCCTACCAGCAAACCAAAGATGGGAAAGATCTAGAATACGCGTATTTTGGTATTTTTGACGGCCATGGCGGCCGCGAAGCAGCAGTCTTTGCCAAGGAGCATTTAATGGACAATATTGTCAACTCGGCTGATTTCTGGTCCGATAACGACGAGGACGTGCTAAAGGCTATCAAGGATGGATTTATCACAACACACTGGGCTATGTTTAAGGAGCTAGGTAAGTGCCAATGGCTTTAATGTGATTTTATGAACGGGATTTGAATGTTGTTGAATTTCAGATTCGTGGCCACGGACACCTTCGGGTTTACCTAGCACGTCCGGCTCCACTGCCAGCATTGCATTCATTCGTCACGGGAAGCTGTACACGGGGCACGTTGGCGACTCGGGTATAGTCCTCGGGCACCAGAACCCAGATTCCAAATCCTGGAAGGCGCGTTCGCTGACAAGAGACCACAAACCCGAGTCTGCATTGGAAATCGCACGGATTCAGCAGTCGGGCGGGAAAGTCTTGTGGAAGTCTGGAGTCCCGCGCGTTGTTTGGAACAGGCCCAGAATCGGCCACAAAGGACCGGTACGCAGGTCGACTCAGATTGACGAAATTCCGTTTCTGGCTGTGGCAAGATCGCTCGGTATAACAATTTATTTCAAGTTCGTCGAGACTGCTTTGTCTAAAGTGTTTAATGCGTAGGTGATTTGTGGAGCTACAATTCTGCCCTGGACCAGTTTGTTGTCTCGCCGGAACCCGACGTTAGCGTCATGCCGTTGGACGTGACACGACACAGGTGTCTGATTTTAGGAACCGACGGTCTCTGGAATATGGTCTCTCCCGAAAAGGCAGTTACTCTAGTGCAGCTTGCTGACGAGCAGAACCAAGCATCGGCCGGTACTTCGCAGGATTTGGTATGGAATATAAAAAAAAAGTTACATTTATGAGCCTTGTCTCATTAATAAAACTTAAATATAAGCAGCTAACGTAAGCTCTACGTGATTCTTGTTATTCTCCAGTTTTGTAATATTATTACTGTTATTATTTAGACTTGGATTAATCCGTCCAAACGCCTTGTCGATTCCGCTCTCGATTCGTGGTATCTGAACAACCTGCGTGCTGACAACTGCAGTGCCGTAACAGTCCTGCTGGATCCCCCTGGCCCTCCCAAGGCAACTCTCCTGTCGCTGCACAAACAGTGCAACGAAGCCGATGTCGAGGGTGAGACCAGCGATACTCGAGGTTCGTCCGCAGAACCTCAAGACGCGGAGACGCCGGCTCATCTCAATAGTCACGTAAATGTTGCTGTTGAGGAAGAAGAGGCTCTTAAAGTGGAAACCAAAATACGAGACAGGGGTAAAAGTCTCCCAGCTCAAAATTTAACCAAGAACAAGAAGCTTCACGACGAAAAAGACGCACTGCAGGCTCGCCTGGCTGAGGAGAAGGAACCATCGCACCGTATACTTCGCAATCGGACGTCCAGCTGGTTGACCAATGCTAACAAATGCGAGAAAAAGTCGGTCTTCAGTGGAATTCGCAGGAAGGTAGCCTCCGTGGAGTCGGCCCTTGAGTCGCTGCGCAAACGACCTCGAACCAAGTCGGAGGACCGCAACGCCAGCGACACGGAGAACGAGGTGGTTCCTCCGAAGAGGAGCCGGAGGTTAACAACGTCCGAGGCCTCGAGCAGTCGGATTCTGCGTTCCACCTCCGGCCAGTTCGTCAGGACCCTCCGTTCTCATAACGTGAACGTCGGTAGTCAGTTGCAGCCTCGCAAGAGTGACAAGTTGACCATACGCAAGAACAGAAGCAGATCGCAAACATGGAGTCATGCGGCGAAACGCCGTTTGCGTTTACCCAAATAGTTTG
Organism: Leptestheria dahalacensis; assembly: GCA_022114935.1. Lineage (NCBI taxonomy): Eukaryota > Metazoa > Arthropoda > Branchiopoda > Diplostraca > Leptestheriidae > Leptestheria > Leptestheria dahalacensis. Next base: position 7,251 of record JAIQCU010001722.1, read on the forward strand.
GTCAAATTGCCTGTTGTGTATTTTCTTTTTAAATGCTTTTGTATGTTTTTATCCGTTTGCGGGGGGGGTGCGGGTAGGTCTCAGTTGGCCTGATGAACTTGGTCTTGGTTCCACGTGAGAGAATATCTGCGCAATTAACCGTTATTGAGGCGAAACAGAGAGGAAAAAGAACAGGGGTGATAAACAGTACGAGAAATTGTAATAAAACGTCCTGGAGCTGTAGTGTTTCTCAGAAACAAGCAAAATTCTGAGAATGTAACAAAGGGCGAGAGTTTATAAGAAACGACATATCCACCCTTGCGTCTTGTGTGTTTGCTAACAAAAACACCGAAGAAACTCGCCGTTGTCGAGACTGGCCGTGCATTGTCTCGATTGATTAGCGCAGTCAACAAAATCCGCTTGTTTCTGAACAAATAAAATAATAATAATCAAGTGGCAGTTTTCTTATTTATACAGAATAACAGGAAAGAAAAGAATCGGACTTAATGAAGAATAAGTTTGCTTTTGTTTGTTTTCAAATACAAGTTCGAGGTTGACGAACTCCATTCATCAATTCAAGTTAATTAAGTTTTATCAAGTCTAATAGTTCCAAATTTAAATTAAGTTCAATCGAAGCAACGAAAAAAAACTAATCAAGTTTTACCAAATATTAAAAATATAACAAATGAACGATACAATTTCATGAAGTCTCTTAAATATAATTTTTATTAGATTTACTTGAGTTAAATTGATGAAGCTGCATTAAGCCCAAGAAGTCTGTGGTCAACTGGAAACAAATTGAAAGTCCTTCAGTAAAAACAAAGTACATTTACTTGGTTAGCTTGCACATTCCTCTTGGTGACAAACTTATTTCTGGACGCTACCGCGTGATGGCGCTACCTCTGCTTACACATCTGCACAGTAATTCGCTTCAGAGGTTCTTGTGGTCAAACTAAATCCATTATTTGTAACTTCGTTAAAGATTATAGGAATCAAATTTCTTCAAGAAAACCCTGTTGTATCCTCGGCTTGCACGAGTTGCGTCTCGATTCGTCTGCTACAATGTTAGAGATGAGAAATGGTAGGGACCATTTCCTTTCCTTTCCCTACCTTTTGTTACCATCTTGGCTTATGGCGGAATTCAAGCAGACGACGTCATGCAAGCCGAGGATACGCAACAACATGTAGCGGGGCTTTTGCTTTGGAAAGTGTCAGCCATGTTGGCGGCCTGGCATATCAGCTGATCGTATGCTTTCCATGCGAAAACGGTCTCATTACCGTCACAGTTTCTTTGACTGTGCTGAAGTCAATACGAACAAATTGAATTGTGAAAGTCAACTCTTTGTGCATGAAGGCCCTAGAACCTTCCGGAAGGGTCACGTGACTGACGTCATCGTTGAACGGGCCCCATATATAACGAATACTGCTGATCGTTTGTTTACTTCTGGTATAGCCGGTCAATGAAGACAAAGCGGCTTGACAGAAGTGGGACACCAATCTGACGGTACATGTTACGGATCGAGTTTGAAAAGCGCGTCAGACGGCCGGATTTCTGCTGCAAGTAATGGCATTGCAAGGTTGCCGTACACCTCAAATTCCACCATGCAACAGCACTACCATACTGTTGCTGTATCAGTTCGTCAGCCACATGTCTTGTCCGACATATGATGTGCGAGTGTGTGCGGGGTTGAGGTTTCTTAACGGAAAGAATAAGCGCCAGAAAGAAAGTAGGTTTACGACTCGGCTGCCTCCTTGTATAGTTTACTGTAACTGAACACCGTAGACCGATATTCTGTGGTAACCATACGCGTCTCGGTATACTGTAATTGATGCTCCACCGTAAAAAAAAACCGCCGCGAGTTCGCCAATGTCATTACCGTCCGAAAACGTATGATTATTTAGGGCTTTTGTGAAAACGACCTCTCGTATCGTTTCTAAATACAATTACAATCCAGCTTATTAGATAATTAACCTAACTGCATTCGTATAGCGTATAGCGGTTTGTTCAAAGATTACAGCGAGTTAAGGTTATAGCCATGTAAGAAATACTAACTAGGGGATATTGTTCCTTGTTAACCCGAGTACAAGAGAAGATAATACTGCTTAATTTAAGATGATTAGATAAACTGAAAGAGATGTGTATAGCAATTAAGAGGACGGTGTATATTCTCTTTAAAAAAATATTAACAGCAGGTTCTGTCGAAAAGTTATGGAAGACGAGCATCTGCTATCTTCATTTAGATAATTCTGGCATGATTTATATTCAAATTTTTCCAGAAAGCTTGCACATTTTTACGTCAAACCACCCGTTTGTTTAGTAACCGTTTCAGTAGGTTGCTATTACATGAATTTCTGTAAGATTGGTCATTTTCTGAAATTACATTTTGCATTCTTTCAGGTTTTGATTCTAAGCATAGAAACTGCGATCTTGTAGTTGGCTATTCTTGGCGCGTTGGAAGACCTGCGCTCAAAATGGCGCCCGAATGCGCCGAACGCGTAGAAACTCTTTCCCCACAGAATGCGCTGCTTTTCGGATTAGCACCTATACAATAATGTAACAACCGAGTAGATTGTATAACAAATGGTACTGTGAGTACGTTATTCAATGCTCAAGATGCGTGAGAGCTGCACAAAGTGTGTCATAGAGCACAGTACACTTCCGCTCCGAGGGGTAACATGCGCATACCTGTGTGCAACTGACACATCTTGGCGCTTAACGGTATTACTAATTTATGATTTTTTGGTCGGGGCCTTCTCTTTTTTCTGTGTGTGGTGTGTTGCTTCTTCTAAAGTTGGACGTGTGCAGAAGGATAGTTTCCTTTTTTTGAACAGAGGGTGAAATGGTGGCCCCGTTGGCCGCATGTGTGGTGTATCCTGCGTGAAAGATATAAGACCCCGGAAATGTTGCACTATGTGCAACATTTNCCCCCCCCCCCCCGAGTAATAACCGTAATTAGAATTAACGACGTAAGAAATGAGATGCCAGAAATAGCATAGACCTTGTGCAGATGCAAGTTGTCCAAATGACAGGTATTGTTAGTGTGGAGTAGGTTTCGTGGGTAGATTTGAATGCATGAGTGTATTCTTTAATTTGACAATTTAAGATTATAAGGCAGAAAGAGTTACATCGTAGATAGTTGGGATGGATAGTTATACTGATAGATGAATAGGTGGTAGTAGATACAAGTTGATAGGTGGGCACATAGATAAGTGGACAGAATGATAGATGGATGGATAGATATAGAGAGAGACGGTTAGTCAGTAGATTATATAGACAGATATGATAGATAGGCTTGTAGATAATTAATTATAGGTTTAGGTAGATAGATAGAAAGGTAGCTGGTAATTAGTTTAGATAGATAGACGGATCGATAGATAGATGATGTAGATAGATATCGATGGGTAGGCAGGTAGTTGGTAGTTATAGATTTAGTGCAGATAGTTAGACAGAAGGATAGATAGATATCGATAGGTAGGCAGGTAGATTGTAATGATACATTTAGGTAGATAGATAGATAGACATAGATGGATAAACAGATAAACGGGCAGGCAGTCTGACAAGACAGATAAATAAATAAATAGGTAGAAGATAGATGTTATATAGACAGGTAGATAGATAAGTAGATAAATCAGTTTGATGGACAGACAGTGATACAGAGCGATAGATAGTCAGAAAGTTATCCAACAATATACAAGAAAAGAGAAATGAGAAGAAGTTTTCTCGTCGACGACAACACCATTAACGACAACATCCAACACAGGATTTCTACTCGTTTTCACCTGTCCAAAGAGCAATCAAAACAAATTAAAGTTTCTCGCAAGGAGAGAAACTTTCCTCGTGTATGAATCGTTTAAAGTTAACACTTCTCCAAAGGGTTCGCAAGTCTGAAGATCCTCGAATACTTTAGCCAAAATATCATCAAAATCTTGAGAAAGAATCCTAGAGAAATCCATGAAGATCCTAACATCTTAAAGATTTTACAACTCGAACAGATTCCTGTGGAACTCCTCGCACTTCTCTTAATTGACAGACATGAGTTTGAGTGGGAAGTACAAAGGACAACGGAGCAGATTGAAGCATAGAAACGAGCAAGTAGCGCGTGAAATGACGGGAGAAGCACAAACCGTGGGATAAGTCTGTTCCAAAACCAATTCCAGGATGCGCTTAGACTAAAACTTTGGTAACATTATGGCTAACTTGCACACATTTGCACAACGAGAGCAACTGATTTTTACGAGGCGGTTTTCTTCTGCAATATTTATATTATATCATAATATAATTTGTTATTGTGGATACTGGATTGCAGGTAATGTATATGGTTCAGGATGAAAACGGGTTCTCGCTGGGGCAAAGTTGATTGCTGATAGCACCCAAGTTTTCAAAGATATAACAGCCAAAAAATTACTGAATGTAGAACTGATAGTACTTTATACACTAGTAAAGTTTCATTTAAAACGGTTTGTTAGCTTAGCAGAAGTAAAATACTAAAGTCGAGAAGACCCATGATGTCCTACCATTTAGAAACCTTTTCTGGGGACTGCAGACTGAACAAACGGGGCAAGTTGTGTTCTCATTAAAGGACGTATTGAAGCTTTAGTAGCAATTATGGTTTCTCTTTAAAACAAGTGAAGGGTGGATAATGTTGTTTTACTGGGAAATCACCGTAAACGGAATTGTTTTGCTTGGCAGGAAACACTTGAAGAAACCAAAAGAAGAGACCAGATATAGTTGGATTCTATAGATGGATATTCAAGAAATATTGGATACTTAAAGTTAGATAGTCAGGGAGATAAGTAGAGAGATAGACGGATAGATATATGATAAATGGATAGGTAGATAGAAGGATAGATAAACAGACAGATAGAAAGACAGACAGACGGATATATAGATGACAAATAGTTGGATAGATAAATAGAAAGATAGAGCGATAATTTAGATAGCTAGATTGACAACAGATTTATGGAAAGATAGTTAGACAGATAGACGGATATATAGATAGACAAATAGACGGATATATAGATAGACAAATAGACGGATATATAGATAGTTAGACAGATGATAGATAAATAGACGGATGATAGATAGATAGACAGATAGACAGATAGATGGAAAGATATATAGATAGATAGATAGATAGATAGATATATAGGATGGACGGAAAGATAGACAGAGCGATAAAACAGATAGCTAGATAGACAGACAGATAGACGGATATATAGATAGACAAACAGACGGATAGATAAAGCTAGTTAGACAGATGATAGATAAATAGATGAATGCTAGATAGATAGATAGATGGGCAGATAGACAGAGCGATAAAATAGACAGCTAGATAGACGGAAAGATAGTTATCCAGGTAGATAGATAAAGTATACGAATATACGAATCATGAGCGTGAAAAAAACGATTGATAACAAGTGCAATATGCATACCCAAATATGTCGAAATGATAACTCATAAGATATACAAGATATGTTCATCTATCTATCTACCCATCTACCTACCTTATCCACCTACCTGTAGAACCCATACGGCTGATGATACAACGATTTTCAGCAGTTTCCACCAACGACAGGCCGATCATTACAGCATCACGTGGTCATTGCTCTGGACAGAAAGCGGTGATCCTTAAATACTGGCTCAACAATACTTAAAATTTAATAATACTGGTGATGAATGGATTCGATGTAACTCTTGCATAGAGATTCAAAACGCCGACCATAATGGTGCAGAAACTTCGATTCAAATTAAACAAATCAAGGTACAGATAAAAGAGACAGTAATGCAAGACACCTTTACATGATAATTATCACGTTATTATTGTATTACAAAAGTATCCTGCTTTGCTTTTATATGCCCTATAAATTGAAGAAACCAGAAATGAGAAACACTTGAAGGAATGATCTCCAAATGAGAGAGAAAAAAATAAATAAAGAAATACCAATTCCAGAAGACCAGCTGTTGGCTAGTGGTGTACCAGTCATTGGGAGGCCCCGACGAATGTAGTTCAGCGGCGATGTTGCCCATATGCCGTGGCGGCTATATAAGAAGCTGCCCGTCACCTTCATCGCCAACTGCACAACCAACCGTCCTGTCTGCTTGTTCACTTTACAGAGTGTCTCCTCCGAATTCAGATTCAGTTCATTTCAAACGTCTCGAGTGTCCTACAGGAGAACTGTTGACTTCAGGAAGAGCTTCACTTGTGATGATCGTTGGGTTCTAAACAAACTTCATGGTAAGTTTCTCCTTTTAAAGTATACGGGGGATATACTGTTAGTATCTAGTACGTTAAGTTGTAGATCTATCTATCTAGCTTACTATCTGTCCATCCATCTATCTATTTACTTATCTACCTACCTACCTACCTACCTACCTATCCACGTATCTCTCTGTCTATCTATCTAACTTTATATCTGTCTGTCTTTCTGTCTATCCCATCTATCTATCTAGCTTACGATTTGTTTGCTTATCCATCTATCTGTCGATCTAGCTACCAACCTACCAATCTGTCTTTCTGTCTATCTACCTATTTATTTAGCTATCCGTGTAAATATCTCTCTGCCTTTCTTTCTGTCCCATCTAACTATCTATCTGTCTTCTGTCTATCCCGTCTGTCTGTCTATCTAACAAACTAACTCACTTACTGCCTGTATCTACGCATGTAACAGCACATGTGCCGATGTACAAGATATGAACATGATATAAGTTATAAGAATAGCAGGTAAATTATATGTATACACATATGATATATCTTATGTATCAGAATCATATCATATCACATGCCATACGTGTATTATAGATAGGTATAGACACGCACCTCTAGGATTCTTCTCTCTGTTACAGTTCAAGAATGAAGAATAATGTCTTAATTCATGTTTAAATCGAGATCCGATATAACCTTTCAGGGTCCCGGGCGGTAGAATTCGATTTTTGCACATCTTAATCTGTCTTGATAGATATCATATTCAAGTCATGATAAGATTAACGCAACTCTCGATCACTTTACGCAAAACACTTATGTTACTATTTACTTAAGAGTACATAGATTTTAGCTGAACTTGTTTCTAGAAATTAGCAGTTTTACTAATCAAGTAATAGTAGTTTCTTCATCACATTGTAATCAATTCACCATTCTTCCGAGTTCTCAACGTTCGAATCGAGCTCCGAATATGTAAAAAAAAAAGAATCGCAAGTCGAGTAACAGAAGATCGTTTGCACGAATCGTTATTTTCCAAAACTGAAATGATTTTAATATTTCCAGAATTAGTTATTAAACGCCGAATTGGGCAAGAAGCACCGGGTAACGTTCAAAAGACCACGGTGTTTTTTTTGGGTCCAAGTAGTACAGTTCAGGAAAAACACATGACGGTAAACCAATATTGGGAGGGTTTTGAGACCACTGGGCCTTGCAAGATTAATGGCTTCCTTTAATTTGAACGAGGGAAGCACGTAATTTTAAATTAATACGGTCCAGTCGTTTGCTCTAGTAACCGTATTTTTCCCCATTTACTTGAAACGTGTAGCGGCATGCGTGAAACGAGTTAAAAACAACAAAGGGAATCTCTTTAACAAATGAATCTGTGCAGATGAAGACGTCTGGCGCTATTGAGGATTCTATTGTTACACGAGATCTGTACCGAGTCATGATGAGGTATGGTGCCAGCTGATTAGGAACAGACGATTTACTAGTTCACTCGGTCAGTGGAACTTTGTGTCGAGCGATCTACAATGCCATCTGTTGTGTCGAAACACCTCACGATGACCCCGCAGACTCAATACAACATCTGTCAGCAACGGATACGTCATAAAACATAGCGGTCCTTTAGCAGATAGCAGGAATGTATCTTCTCACAGTCTTGGCCTTTGCAATATCATCGAGTTTAGTTTAAGGAATAACTTTGGAATGGAGTAAACTTCGAGTGCTGTCGTACTCTTGTCTGCGGTCAAAACCATATGGTACCCGGCATCTCTTAACGCTTACACTGACATCTCAAGAGGATAGTGTTCCACCTTTTGGAGTTAAGTTGCAGACCCCCTCTTGCACAAACCCGGTAGTGTGCCTGAATGTACCCAAGTCGTTCGTTCTGTGGTTTGAAAACTTTTCTCTTTTCAACAATTAAGAATAGAGGAAGAAAAAAAAAGAAAGAAACAAGTGAAATAATTTGCGGGTGGCTAAAGGAAGAGCATCTAAACCCAAGTACAGTTACCTTCTAACAGCACACAATTTATGCCTGGACTAGCTTTAAAAAACACCTGACCTTCTCGAGTTATGAATACAACGGCAATTAGCTCCGAGTTCAACATATGTTGCCGTGTCATGTCCTTCCCTCCTTGGTAAACTGTGTACCGCTCAATTGGGCTAAGAAGCGCACTATAGCCAAGAAGAAACAGATTTATTATGTCCGTAATAGTCCACTATTATCACGCTTTCTTCTTTTATAGGGCTACGAACGATTCCAGCGTGACGCGATGCGTCTTATGTTCTTTGTGGCGCTCCTTCAACTCGTCGTTGTGTCAAATGGAGCGAGAGCGGTTTATGAGGACCAAATAAGCATGGAGAGTCGACCGGAAAGCAGCGTTGTTGCAGCCGCCCCTAGTTTATCGCAGGAGTTGGAAAACATTAAAGCTAAAATGAGCTCGCGTCGCTCAAGTTTTGGTAACAGGATGAGAGCTAAGACCCCTTCAGCGCCTGCGGCACCAGAAGCCCGCGACGAGCTCGTCGAACGACCGGCCCCTTCGTCAACAACCGAGGCTCAGGAGGTTAGCACGACCACCTTGAGAAGCAGGATCGCCAACCGGCGTGCTAGACCTACCAGCGGAAGTCGCTTCTCCAAGGAAGAGCTCCCGGTTGCTGCTCCTGAACTTGCAGCTCCGCAAGCCAAGTCCGTTCCTGTCCAGAAGGAAACCACAGAAGAAGTGCCGGACTTCAGGAACCGTTTGAAAAACAGGAGGAGGCTTAGCACCACCACTACTACGGAAGCACCAGAAGTTACTGAAGTCGTCCTAAAGGCGGATGCACCTCAAGAGGAGTCCGTTGTCACCACAACAGACAAACGGGAAACCTTTGATGAAACAGCTCCCTATGAGAAACTCGACACTAAGCAATCAGCAGAAGCAGAAGAGGAGAAATCTTCAGAAGCAGCTGCTGCTTCACCAATTGAAACGTTAGCACAGGAGCTCCAGGAGGAATCCCAGGAAGCCGAGGCCTCACGGGCTACCATATTCAGGGATATGATCAATACGCAGCAGGCTCAGGAACGCCTTCTAACTCAACCCTTGTATCCCGAAAGAGAATCCAAGGGGCTCTCCGAGGTAGAAACAGACTACAGGAATGTCTTCCACTTCAAAGAACCCTCTGAAGATTTGCCACCCGTTCAGTTGCCTGTGCTTACCGCTATGAGACGATCAGATGACGAATCGGAATACGAAACCATCGACGGCGTCCCCGTGTACAAAACTTCGGAGGATCGTTTCTTTAACTACTACTACGGAGAGAAGGAACCGAAGAAAGACGATGAAGATAAAAGCGAAGGCGAGTTCGTTATGGATGATTCGTTTGTCAATATGAAGCGACTGCCGCTTGAAGAAACACAACTCGATGAACTGCAAAGCGCTTCTGCAACCCCAGAAGACAGTAATGTGACAAAATCGATCTCTGAGCCCGTTTCGGACGATACCGTACCAAAGGAAGTTCTTCAAGAGGACAACGAACGCAAAGGCGAAAGCGAGTCCGAGTCTGCTGAACAAGAGACCGGTACCGATGACGATTCATCGACCGAGGATGACGAACAGGAGGAAACAGAGATTGAAAGCAGGTCCTATTTAGAGGACGACGATGGTACTGGAAGATCC
>JAIQCU010001723.1:0-17607 GCA_022114935.1 Leptestheria dahalacensis
GTTTGGCTCCCATGTTAAGAGATAGGACAACGATTTAACATAGAAACAGATAGGGAATTTGGAAAAACGGTCTGGAGAAAAACGGGGAAAAAAGAAAAAAAACGTGGAGTGGAAAAAAATGAACAATATGTCTCCATGCTGTTAAGCAATGGAGACAATCAGAAATAGTAAGGAGTGGCCTCGTCAACATGCAACTGACAACTTGCAAATACAACCTTGGACAATGAGACCAGGAAGCATTCCTCTCTTCTGCGTGGCATACTGTTGTGTCCAAGTATAGCATCGCTATTCGAATGAACCATTGATAACTATTTTAGGGATTTTCCATTGAGCAAAAGGGGCGTCCACAACCAAAATGTCGTACGCAAAACGGTATCTTACATTGTCGTAGAGATCCCTCAAAGCGCCGTTCCAGGTCCCGTTCGACGACAGAGTCATTAGCGAGACAATGTTGGACGTATTGGTAGCCCGGTAGAAACGCGTTATTATCGGTCTGGAAGCATACTCATAACATCAACGATTCCAGTAAGAGTTAAATTAGATCATGAATCGACGTATTTACCTCAGTTTCATTCTTCGTGAGAGCCACTGAAGGTATTCATAACCTAGGCCTGACATGTTCATGGGATGACCAGACCTGTTGTAAGTGACCTCAAAGAACACTGGTAGCTAAGTGGGTTCCGAAAACAAGCAAAAAACTAGAGTTGGATCATACGACCGGAAAAACGTCTCTTCATTAAACTGTTGCTAGGACATTAGATACTTTTTAACCTGTAGATCGTATCTGACGCTAATCCTTACATACGATAGTTACACCTACTGTATTAACCGTATTATGTTTAAGTCAAAGGGTCCGCATTGGTTACTAAAGTGTGGTACCGATGTTGTCAAACCCATTTGTATAAAAACCTCGTTGCAGTATTAGATGCTAAAACTTACCTCTCCAGCTGAAACGCGTAACACTCGATCGGTACCAGTTCGGCCCTGGTCAGACCAAGTCGTATCTAGTTGAGTTGACATCACCAGTAAGATGACAGCGAGTAGCTGCGTCATCTTTGTACTGTGTAAATGGAGAATCGTAGTCTCTGCGTGAAACTGAAAGCTCCACCAGGAGGATTAGGTGTATTTATGGGGCTAGGTTTGGATAACGCCCTATTTGGCAATCTCGATTTGCAGACGAGAGGTAACAATCGAACAAACGATATCACAGACGTTTTACACGATATCGTTTCCGTTTCTGTTGCAAATACACTGTGTTAGTTCACCAAAAACTTGTTGAATTTATAATTTTTTTCCCATTAGCATAGACTAGTCTGGAATGGCTTAGTAACTATATATACACGTTTTCTTTGCTATAACTGGAAATAACATCAATCGTAAAGGATCGATCGAAACGAATTGTAACTTACAGCTCAGTTATGCAAGAATTGTTATGAAGAAGAAACGGTAAATATAATACTTTCATGGATAGTTACTCCATAAAGTTTGACGGTTTTGCGCAAACTGGTGCATTGTCGTGCAAAGTAAAAGGTTGCCAGAACCATTGTTTAATGTTGACCTCGGCCTCTCGGTAGCTGTGAGGAGCCGTAACGTTAAAGTATCGCTCGAGACAGTCTTCTTCGTGTCCAGCAGCAGCAGCAGCGGGCTTCGTCTGACTTACGGGTAGAGCATACGGTAAACGATGAAACTTTCCGGCTCAATATTCCGCTGACGGTTCAAGACGACGTCGATTAGATAATCAAACAGATTAACCGTGTTTATTGTACAATACAGAAGACTGAACCGCTGTTTTACATTAACGGATTAAACCAGCTGGAGGTTAGGAAACAATTTAAGACGCGTCCAAGTCTAACAGCGGTATCGAGCACGCAAATAGCAACAACTCGCATATCAATTTTGTCATTTTGAACTTAAAGATTTGTCGGAACCCGTTGGGACGATCAGAGAACCGGAACGTCGCGCCACTATGACTTTCTATAAGTATCTCATCAAGAGAAAAGTGATAATAATCTGTAATCAGGACAAAAGTGAAGGCAATGAGCAAGGCGTTACGTCAGAAGAGGTGACCTGGGCCATGCGCAATGCGCAGAAAACAGACAATGACAGCAATCCAGCAGCAGTCTTGCTGAATCATAAACAGCCCCATACTTGGAATAGTAAAGAGCCTTCGTCAAGATCCCCTATTGTAGGTAATAGTTAAGTGAACAACTCGAAGCGACCATTGCTTGCAATGTTCAATTGTCCTGTCAGTAGGATTCCGCAGTGCATGACTTGTATAGTGAAAGTTCTAGAGTCCTCTCTAGGCTGGACATAGCGGGAGATTCACTGATGACCGTGGTATTGCTGACACCACTATGCTTGACGAAGGTATGCTGTGCAGAGACATCAAGTCTAATGTTAATGTTTGTAATATGTGGATATCCCGTTTCCAGGTTCTGGAACAAATTTCAGTCCATTGGTTGGCTGTGTACCACAGAAGTCTTCTCGCAGTTGGCGGGACAGGGTGGATGGAATGGAAACCGAGTGAGAAGCTATCCGCAATTCAGTTTCTTTGTCTGGTGGTAAATTGTCACCTTCTCCTAAAGGTGCATATTGTAGTACATGCGACGCCCCAGCGATTGTTCGGTAAGAAAGGTTTTCTTTTTTAGCTTAATTAACTGTAATTTTATCACTGCTGTTGAAGGTGCACCCATTGCACTGAACTTCTTTGCAACGACTGTGACGTCAAGCGGCAGCAACTCCTCTAAGACATATAACCGTCTCCATCGCCGCTACCGATAGAAAGAGCAAACCCGACTGAGCATCTCTACACTCCAATTCACAATCGCCTTACGTGGAAAGATGGATTATATAACTATCTTCGTCCTGACGAATTTCTAAAAAAAAAGGAAACCCGCCCAATGCTTGGGCAGTATATAGACCGTAGATACTTTGATGGCACTAACTTTTTCTTTAAATCAATAAAACACGCTCGTATCTGATTCCTGATGTTTTTTCATCATATAGTGTAACTGTTATAATCACTGATTATCTATCAGTCGAGTGAGCAGCCTATAAGGCCCAGCGCCGTAAGACAGGAAACAAAAATATCAAGTATCACCGAGCAAGCTGCTTATGCATTATGACGTGATGGTGCTGGGTGTTGCACGTGAAATTTGCAGACTGGCAGACGAACTTTATGAAGGGCATGGCCACAGATATAGAATCTTGATTGATATAGAAATTGAATAACTGTTTTGAAAATTGTTGGTTTTTAACGTCCTTTGTAGTCGTGAAACCCGGCTCCCCTCGGAGGGGGTGCCTAACTTGGCCTGAAAAACCGAAAAAACTGCCAAATATGGGCTGAGGAAGCCATCTTGGTAGTGGAAAGCTGCTACTGCAGAGCCCTCTTACTCGCTCGCCTTTTTTTTGGAGGAGGAACTTTATACTTGATCTGTGGACATGGCTAAACAACTAGCGAAATCCGCGGCGAACAACTACTTTAAGACTAACAAGTTACTTTTAAGTTTATTCACGAAATTCCCGGCGTTTTCGCTAGAAACCAGCCTTCTTATCGTGGTGCGAAGCACGTGTTGGGTGTTGCACATGTAATTTGCAGACTAGCAGGCGAACTTTATGAAGGGCATGGCTAAACCACCAGTGACACCCGCGGCGAAACATCTACTATAAAACTACCAAGTTATTTTTAAGTTCATTCACGAAATTCCCGGCGTTTTCGCTAGAAACCAGCCTTCTCATAAATATTAGTATTTTAATAAATCACGGTGTGCCACCGCCAGATGTATCAATCATTATAATAATCAATTTTCCCCTCATTTAGAGGAACATTTCTCAACTGAAGGAGGAAAAGGAAAAGCAAAAGGAAAAGTAAAATCCCCTGAAACTCGAGTGAAGAACAAATAGGCTGTGATACGGAGTATCTACGGTCTATAATCAATCTTGAATTCGGCAAAAAGGTCGTTGAGCCCAGGCTAGCCATGTTTTCCAATAAGCGTGTTAGACTGCCCTCCGGGAAAGCGCCATCCACTGCAACGGTGAAATGAGGCAGTCTGGGCTGAAAGACCCTTTTCACTCGGATTCCATGGAAATAATGAACTTGAGTAGTTCTTTAAATATAAATGTTACCAACAAGAAGCTTATTTTCTTGTCTATTTCGGTATTACAGAATGCGTCTTCAATATGCAACGACCTGGATGTTGCAGTAACTGTCAGGGTAGGTATTTTTCTACGCGTGCGGGACTTCCGTGCGTACTTATCACTAGCCCAGGTAACGCTAATGGTTCTTGTTATTTTTGTTCGCGTAATGAACTTTGTCTTGTCCTTACTCTTAAATCTGTAAACATAATACGTTGCTTATATTGCGTTACAATGCGTTTTTATTACAGGCAGGTTCGACGTTCATTTGCCAAGCTGGATATGTCAGCAGTGCTCATAGATTTCAGAGGTTACGATGTCGGGAATACTTTCTTGTAATCTCTACCCTGGTTCGCCACAGCTTCGAAAAGGCATATTGTTTCTTTATTTCTCGAGAACTTATCTCAAACAGATTATGTTTTTAGGAATGTATCTTCTCTCCTATGAGGTACTGGAAAGGTATGACAGCTTGAAACATTGCAGTCCCGGCCTATCGATAGGCACATTTCAAGCCTAAAAACTACCTCTGTCACCCGAAGTAGAGTAAATCCTTTTCCGAGAATTTTTAGTAGTTCATGTGAAACCAAGGTTAATTTTTTTTCTTTTGCCCTGCATACAGAACGAAACAATTTCACTCGTGCTTTTTAAGAAAGCTCTTGACGAGTTTCGCAACGCATCTTTTGAACTACAAAAACTTTCCAGTTTAGTTCAGTCTTCATGCCCGGCATGTTCTGAAGGTATGGATGGCGCAGGAATGGACGGGAACAAGAAGCTTTACCGGAGGAAAAATGGTCCGACAGTATAATTCTATTTTAAACAAGAGCTCGTATGTTTTGTCAAAATGTTGTTTCATAGGAACGACTCTTTCGTAAATTGATAATCTATTTATCGCGGACGACAAGGAGGTGGAGGAGTCTGTTATTGACGTACGATCGAACCATGTTAAGGTAACTGCCGTTTTGACAGGATAATCTAAAAATTAGTTGAGCCGATTTTTTTGTACTTCGGGCATCCCTCCTAATTGCGGTAACTCGCATTGGAAGACCGCTCGTAGCGAAAGCAGTTCTCGCAGCTCCAATCTTGCTGAGACCGGGTTGGTCCACGCTTGTTGCCGTCACGGTATCCTCCTGAAAGCCGCGGACATGAAACGAACGAGATATTTGCGTATCCGTTTTTCGTACAACAGGAACTGGCCAAAGAACATGCACTTTTTTCATGTGATGTAATGTGTAAGTACTATCCATGGCTGAAAAATATTCTTCGGAAACTGGATGCTTCAGAAGTGTTGGCGCGAGTCGAACAGATGAGTCCTTTCCTTTCTGTTTTTTACACCCAAAGACAAAGCGTTGAATGCCAGGTATTACGCACAGCGTATACGATTGACTTATAACTTACATCTGTTATCTTAGTACCTGCGGGGAGGTCGAATGCAAGATGGCACTGGGTACACACAGAGAAGAAATTGAGCAAAGGTTGAAGAAGAACTAGCCGTAACGCTCCAGTTTACAAACTTCAGATTATTTAAATAACTGCCGGCAAAACGCTGTCAAACTCGTGACTGACATGTATCGCTTCAAGGAGGAAGAGAATATCTTAGCAAAAGAGATGCGATCTCTTATCCACTTTTGGAAACACAGCAGCCAAGCCATAAGGCCAATTCAACATGAAGGAATGGTGAAGATAATCTGTGTTATTACTTTACTTACGTGTCCTTAACTCTAGGCAAACATGGAAAATGCAACCATATGGGCGCTACCTCCTCAAACCAGTGTGAAAGTGCATTAAGCTGATCTGTGATGTTACTCAACCTACAAAAGCAATGCGTTCCTGGTCAAGTTAAGCTACTTCCGTAACGTTAGTCACAATATGAAAGCATTGCATTCCATGTCGTGTTAAGCTGCTTTGTAATGTTAGTTACATTATGAAACTAATGCGTTTCATGTCTCGTTAAGCTAATTCATAATGTAAGATATACTGTGAAAGCACTGCGTTCCATGTCAAGACAAGCTACTTCGTAATGCTATTCGTACTCATCTATAGCTAGGCATCTTAATCGGTACACCCCTTCCATCTGCACTCCATACCAGCTAATTGTCTCCATTCAAACTAGCTAATGGGGTGAACCCGTACTGCTTTCATGCTGGGGTGTGACAAAGCGTTTCTTTTTTTACTTCTTAAGATTTACGTCTTCTTTTACAACTTACGATACGGGGTTTCAATCAGCAATTGTTATTATCCGATTTCTCAGTTCAGGATCATTTCGACTATTTTTAGTGTTGTGCTATACCCTGTAACGTCAGGCAAGTACTATTAAATTATACTGTAATATAATTAATTAACTAATTTGTATTAGTTTTTAGAATATAAAATGCAGAAAGTAAGAGAGTATGACACAATATGAATGCTTATGTAATAGAAATATTAAATGGATTTATTCATATCCACTGATAAGTAGAAGTATAAATACAAGCAAGACGCTTCATTCCAACGTCAGGATATAGACACATGGATAGATAGATACATAGACAGCAGACATACAGAGAAATCCAGTCTGTAAAAATTGCAGTCTCCTTGTTGATAACATTGTCGTTGTGTTTTAAATTATAGGTTTTCAATGCAACTATAATGAAAATACTGCGGCATTGTTTCACGGAGCACACATTTATTTCACGATCTGTAGCTCTGTACATTTATCCATTACTCTGACAGAAGCAGAAATTCCTAAAATAACTTTTGTGAAAAGAAGACGAAACGCATTCGGAGTTGCCTAGGTAACGGTGGAAAATATAGCGGCTATCAGTATTTTACATGCCCTTCGATCTCTTCACTTACCTTCGATCTCACGATAATCGATTTTCACGATACCTTCGATCTCTCACTTCTCACGTGGGAAGTTGGTGTTCAGCAATACGTCACAAGTTATATGTTATTCTCCATATCTCTACATATTCATTCCATGCGCACTGCAATGGCTATTTTGAAGTAATATTGATAAAATTTACAGCTTAAATCAAAACTGAACCGAAAGCTTTCACTAATTTACACTATCAGTTAGAACCAATGGCTCTAGAGGGACTTCTACAACTTCCTCGTGGTTTCTCACAGATTTTGACGATTTATCCGTACTTTTAGCCTCTGTTGTTGCTAAAGTATCTTTACTTTCAAGGTTTCCTTTTTTCAGTACGGCTCTGGTTCGATTTCTGAAGGTTCTTCTTTGTCTTTTATAGTGGAAAACGATGCATTCTGCTAGTAAGCAGAGTACAGATAGAACTAGTCCTATGAAAAGCAGCAGAAACGGTCCGAAAAGGTTCTGCAGATTCAATTTTTGAGCCCGCGCTGAAGTCTTCTTGGCATTGGGGTTGCAGTGCTGTTGTGCAGGCTTGTACTGAGACGTCCATTTGAGATCCATTCCGAAAGAACGTGCCGTTAATATTCTATGGCAAATAAACCTGATATACTAAATCATTCTTCGTTAACTTGTACATTTAACGTTCATCAGATCACTTCAGTCAATCACTAATCTGGGCATTAGTACAGTCTAGAGCAAGATAATAGGGTCATGAATTGTAACAATTTGAAACATTTAGGCTTTAATTTTGGCTAAACTAAAAAACCGTTAACGACGAAACTTTAACGAAACTCCGAATGTAACGTATAGCACAGGGTTAACTGCTAGCCAGGACAGTTGCACTAATGCACTATATACTGTATTCTCTTTCTATACATTATATTTATGAGATATTGCGTTGATTGAATGCTACGAAAGGTACTAATACCGATCTATGTACTTTTCAATCTACGTTTGTGCATAAGAAACGTACACAGAGAATGCTTGCGTGCGTGTACATTGATTATGAAATACTTTTACGACTTGTCTAACATTTCAGTGATGCATTAACCCTAAAATTAACATAAAATATCAAACCTATTTCAGTAGATATACATATGCAGCTATGTAGATATGAATAGATGTATAGATGTATACTTATTCAGTTAAACACATTCATATAGACGTTGAAAATACATGTACATTTATATGTTGTGCATACAGGTAATTACTAATACGTAGCAATACAGGTACATATATACATACCAGATACTTTGCAAGATACTATAGATACTGATTTGTAGCTGGACTTGTATTAGAAATTAATGCATTGGTCTCCGTTATCGGATTCGCTTTAATAGAAAGTATGTAATAGCAATTTTATAACTTTACAATAATAATAGGAAGGTTTAGTAGAATTACTCTTTACTGATGGATTCCGCCAACGAATAGTTCTTCCTCAAGAGTAGAACCGGCGCGTGGCTTAGAAGCTCATCACCCAACTTCGCGACGGTGCATTTCCCGGTTCGGTTGTGTCTATTCTCGGCAAAGATAGTCCCAGGAACTGCGGGCTGATTCATGTATAAAAAAATTACACAACATGGTTATTCGCTTTAATGTAAGAAATAAGAACTGAGAAATGGCAATCGTATACAGCAAAGCAGACGAAGGGTCCGCGCTCTACTTGTTCCAAGCATTTGGTTAGAGTTGGCAGGTTTCTCTCGGGTTGCTTTCTCAGGATGTCTCCTAGTATTTTATTGTCCCCAGATGTAGCTGTCTAAAAATATTATAAAATAGGGAGGTAAATAGATAGGTAGATAGATATGGTATATTAATACATGTATAGTTAATTGACTAGCCAACAGATAAGATAAATAGATAAGATGGATAGATGGATAATTGGGTAAATACATCAATAGATACTTATAGATAGATAGACAAGTGGATAGATAGATAAGTGGATAGATAGATAGACAGATAGATAGATAGATAGATAGATGATAGATAGATAGATAGATAGATAGATAGATAGATAGATAGATAGATAGATAGATAGATAGATAGATAGAAGACAGACTTAGAGACAGACAGGCAGACAGACAAGTAGATAGACAGATGCACAGACATAGCGATACATAGATAGATAGATACGCACATATGTGTATATAAAACAGATAGATAGATATGACAGTTAGCTAGAATCGTAAAAACAAGGCGAATCTTTACCATGAGAGTATAGTAAGCTAGGGAGTTATTATAGGTGAAAAATTGAACATCCGATGCTCCTAGTAGCTCCACGTAAGACTTCACAATCGGTCTTGGCGTGTTCAGAGTCAAGTGCGACGTAAGTAAACCTCTGTAGGCGTTGGCAAATACAACGGCGGCCAGACACCAGATTACTGCAAGGGCGATCCCGTTGCGTAATCTCCATAAAGGTGGTCGTTTACCTATCAAGTCGAAGGTTAATTTTGCGTTTCACGAGTTACATTTGCAAATAAAAGTTAAACAATATCCATGTTTCCATGTTTCCTCTAAACTTTACGTAATTTCATACTGTAAATTGACTAGTTGAATGAATTTTAACTGCTAGTATATGATAAGTAGTTGGAGTAGTGAGAGTAAGTGAGTTGTATGCGTGGTATGCAGCTAAAATCCAAAAATCGACATTAGTGAGTAAAACCGTTGCTAATAGCACTATAAAAGAGTTTAATTCCTTCACATTCCAGCCAACATCACAGGTAAAACCAATAAGGTTAAAAATAAAAACCCAGTGAAAAGTGTAATATATAATGTGTACCTTGTGCTGTTATGACTGTTATGAAGTAGGTCAACAAGAAACCGTAAGTAATCCTTCTTAACTTTGGATCTCGCTGGATTTGCGTTGGATACTTGGCAACTACATTGATGACAAATGGCGTCAGGAACAGCGAGATGAGCAAGAGTATCCATGTCTTGGGAAGTATAAGTTTTCTTAATATGTTACGTACTGTATTAGGTATATGATTATGATAATTACCCAGAACGAAAACGGAGTAAGAATCGCCCAGATTTGACTCTCGCTCTTAGGATACGGTCCAAACATGTAAAAGCCCGTCTTGGAGATGGGAAACGTGAAAGCGAAGTGAGGTAGGTATTCAAGTCTCGGGTTAGCAATGGTAAGTATCATGTCGGAGACCTGGATGTATAGTTTGAATAATGACATATCTTTATAGATATATTGATAGGCAGATGGTTGGACAAGTTACATGAATGGATGGTGGGATTGTTGCGATGGATCGACTAATCAAACGTTAGAGAAGTAGATAGACAGATATATAGATAGATAGATAGATAGATAGATAGATAGATAGATAGATAGATAGATAGACAGATATATAGACAAATAGATAGATAGATAAATAGATAGAAAGACAGATAAATAGATATGAGACTATATAAACAGGTAGATAAATAGATAGACAGATATAACGATAGATATAATACTGGTTATTATGTTGTTGTGCCACATTGCAATCTTGCTTGCAACTAACGCTTCTGTTAACAAGAAGAATTTGCTTCATACCAAGAACTGTTTAACATGAATAAACAGTTAATTCCTTTTAAGTTGCTTTTCTTTTTTCTTCAAGTTAAAGTAAAATTTATTTTAGGCTTGACATATAAAGAGCAAGTTGCGAAGGTCTCCTGTTATTAAATTTTAAAGTAGATGCTTAGTTCAAAAATAGATCATGGCCCAGTGTCTTTTCTGGATCAATGTGAGGTAGCTATAAAAGTATTAGCCAGCTGTCATTTTCCCTACACGAGTTACACGATTCCTGCAACAAGTTACGATTTCTTTACTTAATAGATGAATGATCTGAGGGTTTTCAAACAGTCACTTACATTATTAGCCAAGTCGCCTAGTGCGCCATGCCATGTGCCGTTGGGGAAGCTGGTCATCTCCGACATAATGTTCGACACATCGGTAGCTCGATAAAAACGAGCTATCTCTGGACTGGATACAAAAAGAACGTTAACATAACTTTAATACTATTGCAATGTACCAAACAGATATTAATAGTACGTTAAATTTAATCTATGAGCCATCCACTGGAGGTATGTAGGTCCCAGTCCCGACATACGAACTGGGTTACCGAGGTCATCGTAATGATCAACTTCCAGGAAAACGTTGATCTGCAAGTAAAGATTTTCGATCAAGTACAAGTCTCGTACACGTTGGTGCAATTGGACTGAGCTCAATGAAAATCAATGGGAATGAATGGGACAAGGATATTCCTGGATCACGTTCGCCTTGCGCTATCGTAAAATCAGTCTAATCTTAAAGATATCCTTCCTAGTCGTTCCAGCCAAGGGGAACAATACAAGAAACATTAATCAATAAACATTTCATAGAATACAAGACTTCAACATACATTTCCAGTTGATATTCGTAAGACATCCTGCTGATGTTTCCTGTGATTTTCCTGCAATTTAACCATGTTCGTATGGTACGACAGTAATACTAATATACAAGCTAGGCAATACATGATACTCACAAACAACAATGACTTCACGTACGTTAGAGGTACGCCTTTTTGACTTAAATTACCCAGACGGACAGGCTCCAGCGCAGCCGCATTCGTCGCGTATTTGCTCCCTTTCCCTCACTGTTCTGATACCTTATAAAAGTTAAATGTGCCTGGCCATCCGACGACGACCACATATAGGGTGCAGGTTAGGTTGTGACGCACTCGCATTGTTTGCCCGTGAAACTTTCAGCGCCACATGAAGAATTCCGACTGGCTTTTTATTGTCGGAATGAGAGCAGCTTTTTTTCCACCGAATCACTTCTTCAGGACCGATAGTCTCCAGATTAATTATCCGAACAAGGAGCCAGGGGTTGCATTATCTGGATCACTCTGTCTATCTGGCGAATCTGGTCTGTCTGTCCGTCGCTCTCTGTCTCTCTACCTATCTTTCTATCTGGCGAATCTGGTCTGTCTGTCTGTCGCTCTCTGTCTCTCTACCTATCTTTCTATCTGTCTTTCTATCTATATATCTATCTATCTATCTATCTATCTATCTATCTATCTATTTAAATATCTATCTATCTGTCTGTCTATCTGGTCTGTCTATCTGTCTATTCTGTCTGTCTATCTGTCTATTCTGTCTGTCTATGTATTTATCTACCTATTAACCTAGAAAGGAACAATTTCCATGT
The DNA here is from genome assembly GCA_022114935.1 of Leptestheria dahalacensis. NCBI lineage: Eukaryota > Metazoa > Arthropoda > Branchiopoda > Diplostraca > Leptestheriidae > Leptestheria > Leptestheria dahalacensis. The sequence continues at coordinate 12,159 of JAIQCU010001723.1, forward strand.
ATCTGTCGCCTTCGATCGTCCTATAAGTTGTGTCTAAAAGTTTAGGTAGCTATTCAAAGTTAGTTGTAAAACGGTGAAATATAATATATATATATGGGTGAAATGGTGTAAGACATTGTATAATATTACACCCGAAATATAAAATAGCGTGTTACACAATCTGAAGTCAGGTGTCTAACAGCTCTATCTGAGTCTATCGTTTTATATCTGTATCCATGTAACAAACATGTAACATCCATTTATCCGTCAACCTATATTTCAAGTTAATTATTTAATTTAATAACAAGCATTAATCCCAGATCCTCCTGTATAGTTACGGAATAATTCGGAGTTAAACGTTGTATATACCATATATCCGCAATTATAAAGTCTCATGTTACGTAATTTGATCATTTGAAGTCGGTTCTAGCAGCTCAAAATCCTCGTACAAGTAAGTTCGAATCCAGATGGTTTCATGTTTAAGAGATGTTTCCAGCATTTGTGGCGTTTTCCAGGAACGTGCAACAACAAGAATTTAAGGTTAAGTGGCACACGCTCGTTTCTTATCGATCCGGCAAGTTTTCACTTCAACCTTGGGGACGTAATTTTCACATTGTGTTTTGGCCACAGGAAGTTAAGAATGTCAAGAGTTGTCCAACGTGCGCTTGCACTGTACGTCCACTTATAAACCGAAATAAGAACTTGCAGCATCTTTCATGAAACTGTGAACTATTAAACACACGAAGTCGATAAAAATAGTGTATACTTGATACTTGTGTATATCTACCTAAAACTTGAGTTCTAATTGTATATATAGGGATGCATTATAAAAGGAAACAAGTAGTTTCGTTGGTATCAGAGGTGCCTACGGGGAGGGTTTCACAAGGCATCTCAACGGATCTTGGCCGCTCATCTTTAAATAGGGACCAAGTTCTCGCGTCCGGGGCGTTCTAAGTTTTGTACAATATTTTGCTTGCGGAACTGGACAATAATAGTTAATGCCACATATTTGTGCTCTGGTGCAAACTGAAAGAGTATGCAGTGGGCGAGTGTACCGAACGCACGCTATTTTCAACTGGCGGCGGACAAAAAAGTGTACTCCCTTCAAACTCGTCTAGCGCCTAAACCCCTCAAGCTAGAAACATCGTTTTAAAATCAAGTAGTAGTTCAAAAGTCTTCTGAAATTATGAAGTTTGTCACGTTTTGAAGACATCATCCCTTTCAAGCGCTTTGAAATAAAAAAAAATCTTACAGGTTTGCTAGTTTTGCCACTTAGCTGTTTATGAACTGTTTTTAAACTTCATTTTTTAACAATACTTAAATTACTCATAGTAAGAGGAATGGAATTTTTTTATTTCTTAAAATATCTTCATAAAAAATGGAGCTAAAGACCAAAAGCTTCCCGTCGCATGCATTGACGGTTTTGGGCTCTTTTTTAGGTTAATTAATTAGTTGTTTTAATCATTGTTAGCTTGACTTGACATGGAACGCATTGCGCTCATAGGTTGACTAACATTGGAAACTAGATCGACATGACATGGAACGCATTGCATTCGTAGGTTGACTAACATTGGAAAACATAGTACTACCCTCACCGAGGAATAGTTTGTCCCCATTGCTTTCTTTTCTGCACCACAGTACAGTACTTACGTAGCTATAATTTAATTAAGTTTTTGTTTTCGTGATTTTAAACTCAGTAGTTAGTTTTAGGTAATCTGGCTTTGTCTGCCGTACTTAGGATCCCATTTAAATAATGTTCAGTGAATGAATTGTCCTTTTTATTTGCTATGTGTGTTTGTGAGTAGCAATCGAATGAAGATGACTCTAAAATTATTTATTAGTTGGAAAATTTGCAATTGAAAAGAAGGCGAAATGTAGAGTCGACTCATGTACGACACGTTGAGTCGACCGCAGTTGAAAAGAGCGTCAAAAGCTGAGTCGACTCATATATGATATGTGGATACGCAGTCGAGTAGACCGCAGTTGAAAAGAGCGCGAAAAGTCGAATCGACCCATATGAGTCATAAGTACGCATTTGATTATGAGTGCGAAAAGTCGAATCGACTCATATGTGACTCATAAGTACGTATTTGATTGGCCCGCAGTTGAAAAGAGCGCGGAAACTCGAATCGACTCATGTACGTCACATGGCGGGGCGAGATGGTGGGGCGAGTTGGTGGGGCGAGATGGTGGGGTGAGATGGCGGGTTGACTCGCCCGCAGTGGAAAAGAGGGCAAAGCATGCCCGGACTTGTTTGGCTCCCATGTTAAGAGATAGGACAACGATTTAACACAGAAACAGAAACGGGAAAAAAAGAGAAAAAAACGTGGAGTGGAAAAAAGTCTCCATGCTGTTAAGCAATGGAGACAACTAGCTTGACTTGACATGAAACGCATTGCTGTCATAGGATGCCTAACACTGGAAACTTGTTTGACTTGACATTAAACGCATTGCATTCATAAGGTTGCCTAACATTATAAACTATCTTGACTTGACATGGCACGCATTGCGCNGCAATGGAGACAAAAACAATCCACCAGCGGATGTACAGATTAACCTATACTTAAATTATCAGAACTTTAAAAGTATTGTGATGCCTAATTCTGGTATGGGGGCGAGAATCATGTCAATGGACACAGTTCGATTGAAAACACTAACTTGTATTACAAACACAGAGTTAAGGGCGATGTACACATTAACGCGGCTCAGGGAATCTTACTGCCTAGTGGACTTACAACTCAGGGAATGGGGCGATAGTTTACCCTGCAAGACTGTTCTACCGACTCCCGGAGATTAACTCTGTCGAGCTCCCTTTATGGGGCCCGCTTTTAAGCCCTTGCCTTCAAGGAGCGGCTTCCGGCAGTGTCGTTCGCACAACATACGTGATCGTAACCACATATGCTTGAACTCGTCATACCGTTAAATCAAACCCCTTTCGTTACGATTCACGAAAGCGTGTTAGATAGACCTTACACCAAATCTACCCGTGGCATATCTCGAGCGTGTTAGATTTAGTCGATACCCAATCTACGCATGACAGTGTTAAATACAACTGAACTGTACATTAAGTTGATGCTTACGTCAAGCGCTGAAAGAATGATGGAGAACAATCACCAAGTGGCAGTCTTCTCGCCAGACGTCGCTGCTAACGTCACGGCGAGTTTCTTGATGCCACAATCCAATTCAAGACAATCCATCATACGTAATAGGAAATAGTATCGCAATAATGCAATTAAACCACAAAAATCAACGAATCTGCTCTAAACATTTCGGGTATACAAAAACCGACCTCACACCACTGCACGATGTCCTAACCTTGTCATTGATTCCTTTCGCAAGATTCTTGTTTTCATAGTCACTGAATCGCTGCATGGACCTACAAAATCAAAACTAACCGCTTCAAGTTTATACATGTTCCATTTTTCATTTCTTTAACAATTCTAATTTGAATTGGAAATACAATTTTCGAAAGATATCCGTGCGGAAACTAATTATAATAGCAATAAAAATTGAATAAAATTAAATTATAAAAGAATTTCAGTATTAAAAATAACTAGTCATTGTAATTCACTGAAACGTGTTGAACGAAAAGGAAATAGTTTATGAAGTGTTTTACAATTCCTCAACCCAAACGCCAATCGCAAAACTTTATCAATATCGATTTCAAGCTACATTTTATGTAAATTGCATTCTACGAGAAATCTCTAAATGCTAATTCAATCGATGTAAATTCGTAATTTTTTATGTGATTTTCTTGCAAATGGATGGGAAAGTGCTAATATCTTTCTGTGCGTATTGCATCAAAGAGAAGGCGAAAGTGAACTGCGGGCAACTTATCCAACCAGACCTTTTTTTAAAAGAATCGTACCGAGCTCTCCGCGTGCATATTTACCAACTTTAAGATAATTCGAATTCTTTTTCAACGTAAGGGTGGACTTGCGTTATCTGATTTCGCACTGGAAGCACTGCTTGGCGACCTTCACCTGAAACGGTTTTTGTTTGTTCCGCTGACCAAAGTCGGTTTTTCCTGCTTGTATAAATACGACCCCGACTGGCTGGTCACCAATCAGTCACCGCTGCAGCAAGCAAAGCTGAAGTATTCAAACTTTTTTGAACCCGACTTGACAACGCTGAAAACGTCTACCATGAAATTCTTGGTAAGAGTTCGCTTTTTGTGCTATTGTATATCAACTAGTGGTTTAGTGATTTCGATTGGGTAGTAGAGCATCTAGTTGTAGTAGGACTATTTGGCTAATGTAGGTTGTGTTTAACTAACAACTAAATCGATCACTTAAAAGACTAGTTTGCTAGTGTGGTAACTATTGAACAACAGTTTACTAACTAGTTTAGCTACTTAGCTAACTTAAGTAGCGTAGTGGTAATAGTTTCCTGCTCGTAAGTACCTTTTGCGGATATAAAGCTTAAGGTTTGAGCTTGGAAGTTCTGTTGCATCGATTGGGTAGCTATTTTGCTAACTAGTAAACTGCAGCTTGAATAATGACCATTGCGCATTGACTATAATGCATACAAATTAGCAAAGCTTCTACTATCGGATCTGGTAACTAAAACCATAGTTCTGCTGATACTAGCAACTTGCATAGTTTACTTCTTCAGTTAACTTTACTGTACTAACCCAAGTTCTGCTAACTTGATTTTGCTAGCATAGTTTCTACTAACTAGATTCTACTGACTAGTTCCTACCAACTAGGTTCTACTAATTAGCATCTATTAATCATGTCTTATAATCATGGTCTTCTAGATAGGTTCTACTGAGTAGCTTTACTGACTAGTTTCTACTTACAAGGTTCTACTACCTAGGTTCTATTTACAAGGCTCTACCAACTATGTCCTACTAGCTAGGATCTATTAAGTATGTCCTACTAACTAGGATATATTAACTATTTCCTACCATCCTACTAAATAAGGTTTTCTAACTCGGTTCTACTAACTAGGTTCCTATTTACAAGGTTCTACCAACTAGTGTTCTACTAACCACGATCTATTAACTAGGTTCTACTTACAAGGTTCTGTTAACTTAGTTCTGCTACTGTAGTAACTACCTAGCTACTTCTAGTAATTATCTTGTCTACTGATTTGAGTTATGCAAACTTAATATTCTTCACAATCAGGTTTTCGCTGTTATCGCCGCCATCTTGATCTCCGCGTTCGCTCAAGACCAGAGTACTACCGAGAGCTTCTTCGACAAGTACAACAAATTATACAAGATGGGAGGCTTCGTTGGTTACGGCTTCGGTGGATTAGGCGGATACGGAGGCTACGGATACGTTCCCATCTATGGAGGTTACGGCGGAGGCTTCGGATACGTTCCCATCTATGGTGTTAACGGCGAAATCTACGGCTACGTTCCCAGCGTTGGCACTTACCGTCGTGGCTACGGTGGATACTAATAATCTGGACAAGTTCGGCAATGCGTAAAAATTATCTATCGAATTTAGATCTACAAAAAAAA
>JAIQCU010001724.1:0-17575 GCA_022114935.1 Leptestheria dahalacensis
TCACGAACACAAAAACTGAATTAAATTATAGCTACTGTACTGTGGTGCAGAAAAGAAAGCAATGGAGACAAACTATTCCTCGGTGAGGGTAGTACTATGTTCCTGTCTATCTATCTATCTATCTTTCTATCTATCTAGGTATGTATGTATGTATGTATGTTTGTATCTATCTAGCCATCTGTCTATCTATCTATCTATCTGTCTATCTACCTGTCTGTCTATCTATCTATTTATCTATCTATCTGTCTATCTATCTATATATCTATGATCTATCTATCTATCTATCTATCTATCTATCTATCTATCTATGTATCTGTCTATCTAATCTGGGACACGTGCGCCACACCTGACTATCATAAGGCTGCTGTCGTTGTTGAATGCGACGTAAAGCACGGCGGATTTTATCGGCGATGAGTTGCTTGTGGTTGCTGTAAAGACGGTAGCAGATGAAGCCTCCCACTCCCAGAAGAAGGATCAATCCTGTGCCTTTCACTAGAAATAAATAATACAGAAAAACATTTACATCAGTAATCTATGAATTAATAGCGCTTTATAACTATCTGATTAAATACAAGTGTTATTGAATTGTCGAGGAAAATGATAAACTCGTAAACCACTTAAGGATAATAAATAAATTCACAGGGCCAAATTAGAATTAAGTTAGAAAGTAAAAGTTACGGTATTTGCTAATAAGTATTATATCAAAATTTACTATTTTTAAAAAAATTAATAGACTGGTAAGTAAATAAACCATTAATAAAACTAAAGTAAACTACAATTATATTAAATAGTCTTATTAGACGTGGAATACATTAATCAGTATATAATCTATTTCAAGATGAATACATAAGATTCATTAAATTAAAAATCTGAATGAACAAGTTAAATTAGTAAAAGATAATGTAACTCATGTGTACGGGAATTGACAGCAGCAGCCCAGGTTTGTTCGAGCCAGCAGATCTCCAGTCCCAGGCTTCCGGCGAAGGAGATAATGTCCGTCTCAGCAGCGCCGTGGAAAGCACAGTCGGGTAGTTGGGCTTCCGGACAGCCGGATGAGGAGAAGAGGCAGCTCTTTTCATGGCGGTAGTAGACGGCGAAGAGGAGGCCTCCGCAGTAGGAAGCCGGATCCGTTGAATAGCTCAGCATTTCCGTACTGCTGCTGGCGTTTCGTCGAGGTGGCGCATATTTGCCATCGTCTAACAGCACGTACAGTCCTTTTCCCATAAATCTGTCGACACACATTAGATCTTTTGAAGTCAAGAAATTAAACGGTTACGTGGCGTTTCCACGAGATGAACTGCCGTATACTCTCAAGTTAGTTATCAACACTTAATATAGTGTTGAAATGTAATTGATTTTCTGGTTATCTATTTGAAACTTGGCAGTGAGAGAATGAAAATAGCACTGGGTTTATCTTCTAGGCACCCACCTATCTACTTACTATGTATCTATCTATCTACTTATCCCACCTACCTACCTATCTATCTATCTACCTATAGCTTCTATCTACATATGCATCTATCCTCCGTATCCGTCCATCTTCTAGCTACCCATCTACCTACCTATCTACTTATCTTAGTATCTATCTATCCGTCTATCATCTATCTATCCATCTACCTATCTACCTATCTATACAAGCAACTATCTGTCTATCAATCTGACCAACTATCTATCCATCTCTCTACTTACGTACCTATCTACCTACTTACATATCTAACTGTCTATCTATCTACTATCTATATATTAACCTGTCCATTATGTATCTTTCTTTCCTGCCTGTATACCTCACCGTCTATCTTTCTATCTACCATCTCTAGGTACCTACCTATACCTACCCATCTATCTATCACATACTTATATACCACCCTAATCAGAAAGTCATTAAAAAATTATGTTTGGCCCCCCAAAAAATAATTAAACAGCGAACCAGCCCTTCAGAATTTTCGTTTTTCTCCTTGTAGCGAATTGTTTAAAAACGTCAACTCTGCGAGACAAATATAGAATAGGAGAACACAAGGCGCCGTATAACTGATACGGTTCATAAAACTCGGCTCTAGCGTTCGGCCCGCTGTTTGCCGCGAATGTCACGTCCACCCAAACAACAACAAAAGACAAGCACCAATTAAAGGACGACAAACTTAACATCCGTGTTACGGATATTTAAATCTTATAACATGGTCCTTCCTTGTTATCATGTTTGACATGTTGTGTTCTTTCCATTTACATTTAAAATTCAAAAATACTAGTTCTAGTTTTTAAAAAACTAGACTAGATTCTAAACTATCACCATTCCAATTAGTCAGTTCAATTGTAATTAACTAGATTTATGTTGAACATCTTATAAATTATAGGCTATTAGCAATAAATAATATTATAACGATAGGAAATTATATGATTTATTAAGTGCTCATTTCTAAATTCCTCTATTACTTAAATCCAAATAAAATTAACTCAAAAATAAAGGTAAATCCAAGTCTACTTAGATTGTATACCTTTCCCGTCAATTTTTTAAAAAATCGCTATTTTTGCACCAAAGGTCCAGCAGTCGTCGTCGTCTTCGTCTCACACTTGAATATCTGCTCTGTTCCGGTGCACGCGGCCAAACACCTGCTGGAGAATAACAAAACTAGGTGCTGGGTGTTACGTGATGAGACTTAATTGCAAAATCCAAAAAGCCTCTTGATCAATGATTGCTATTGAACCACAAAGGCGGACTGCCAAAGTTTCACGCTGTTGCACCTTCACTTATAGAGTCGCAGTGAGCGAACAAGGAAACCTTGGTTGCAACGAGGCAAACTCCCCCCCCTCCCCCCGCTTTAACTCCCCCACTGGACCTCCCTTCGTTTTTTTCGAAAAATCCCCAAACAAAAGATAAGAAAACCAACGAGGGTCCGCTACCCGTTTCACCTGCAACATTCGAACTCTATACTATCATCATTAACTTAACATTAACTTTAACTGTAATTAAAGCGCTCTATTTGGCAGTAGTTTGTGAGGTAGTTTGAGTGCTGGAAAGTGAGAGTTTTGTTTGGTGTTGAACGGACAGAGTTTCACTTGTTGCAAACCTTTTCGTCAGATAAGAAGAAGGCTGGTGTCTCTATGGAAACTGTGGCAACAGCAGTCACTTTAACGTGACACTAATCAGGTGGTGGGTGATTTCCACAAACTACGTGATTAGTTGCATGTATTGCGAGTCCCGAAAAAGCGTCGTCCGGTTACTCTCAATAATAAAAGAGAGGGAAAACCTGAAATAATCTTGTTTGTTTATTTGCTATTTTAGAGTCACCGTTTTCGCTATATACTTTCTACTGTTCGATTAAAAAGCTCCCGGTCATACTGACTTTCCAAAATTTGATTTTTTTTTATAAATTGAGAGTGAAAATGTTGGAAAAATAAATAAATGTTCGACGGTGTGTAGACGAGCATGACGTCATCGCATTTTATAGTTTTGCACAGTCTTTTGATCTTGCAAAGGTGGGGGGGGGGTCCATATGGGTCAAGATGTCTGGTTTTTCCTTTTTATTTTTATTTTTTTTTCATTTCATAAAAATCGGTAATGACTTTGCAGAAAACTTAACCAAAGTAATCAACGATAGTTTATTTCGTGGATGTTTTTGAATTTCTGTGAACGATATATTGAGAGAACTAATTATCTATCTATCTATCTATCTATCTATCTATCTATCTATCTATCTATCTATCTGTCTATCTGTCTATCTGTCTATCTGTCTACCTATCTATCTGTCTATCTGTCTATCTGTCTATCTGTCTATCTATCTATCTATCTATCTATCTATCTATCTATCTATCTATCTATCTATGATATCCATCTGTCTGTCTATCTATTCATCTATCCATCTATCTACCTATCTATATATCTATCTACTAGCTATCTGTCAATCCATCTCTCTGTCTATCTATATATTTACCTATTTTGCTATATGTCTATCCATCTGTCTATCTATCTATATATCTACCTATCTAGCTATCTGTCTATCCATCTGCCTGTCTATCTATTTATCTGTCTGTCTAACTTTCTGTCCATCTGTCAATCTATCTATCTACCTATCTGTTCACCTATCAATCAATATATACACCCATGATTCATATATTTATCTTACTACCTGTCTATTATTATAACAAATAACTATCATACCATTGTTAATAAAAGTGGAGTGTAAACAAACGGTTCATAAGTAAAAGGATCCAATATGACAAGCTCATTATACTACCCGACTTAAATGTACTTCCAGCTATAACTTTGTGTGAAATTAAATATTATATTTATTAACCGGTATCATAAAATCATTAAAATCTAATATAAAAAATTATCTCAGTTAAACTATAAACTCGGAGCAACGGTCAAAGTCGCAGGACAAGCCCTTGAGCCATAAACTTCGATATAACTTGGCGCTTAATGACCTTAACTAAATAAACGACCTTATCTGTAACTTTAACCTTCTAAGGTTGTTCGATTACCTTTTCTCAAAGCACATTAATCATTTAAACTGACCTCGATGCATAAGAACATATATGGAGTTTAACTTTGCAACGTTCATAGTCAATCCACTGCAGATTCATACAGGATCCTTTAGCATTTCCATATAATTCTAGTTTTGAATAGCAATAGCATTACATCCACAAGCGTGGTTGATTCATATTACTATCCAGACTTTGATTGGCTGACATAATCATGAGTCGATTTGAATTTTTAAGCTTTCGCGCCATTATCTGAATCGTAATTTACAACGACGGCATACCAGCTATGACGTCATCACCTATCATATGTGACTCCCAGTAACTCATAAAAAGTCCCTTTGATTTCCGATTCGAAACAATAACCAAGCGTGCGATTGCATTTCCACCTGTGTTTTTCAGTTCTCTATAGCGAACAGATCAAAACACCAAAGTAGATATCTCTTTTCCATCAAGGCCATCTATACAGATGAAAATATTCAGCGTTAAATACGATTAAGTTAATAACGTTAACGGTCAACTTGACACAGAGACACACGCATATACACAGTCCACTTTACCGTGTGATGCGCGAGGCGGCTACAACCAATCGGATAACTTACAACCAGAAAATCAATACAAGCGCCTTTGTATTTACCATCATGGCCTTCTTCAATCTACTTTTCAAAATTTAACCCTCCTCTTACACTCTTTGTTTAATATCAATTTCAGCTGTTATCTAAGTAAATTACGATCGAAATCCATAAGGGAATACGCTATTTCGATCTTACCTGATTTCGATGGGTTCTTCTTCTGCCAGGGGACAACAAATATGCCTTGGCCGCAATGGCCGCGGCGATATTCTGCCGCGGGGGGAATTCGCGAAACGATAAGTGCGATTCTGTTATCTGCAAATTTCGAAATTCTAAAAAAAAATGAAAAAGGGAGACGATACTGAACAAAACTGCACGCAGGTTGCGAACAAACAAACTGACGTCCTCCTCGTCCAAAGCGACGCCAAATTTGTTTTAGACAAGTGAGGCATGACGTCAGCCGTTGTTATAATCGGTCGTCAAGCAAAAATAGAAGCGGCTGTTGAGTAGAGCGCCGCATGAAACCCAAGTGCCGCTTTTATTTCTGCTTGACGCGCGGTATACAGGATGCGCCGGGACGCTTATGCCAACGGACGCCGGTTATACCGTTATACACTCATACGCAAGAGACATTGGCCTTTATTTTAGTGTTTACTGTTTTCACCATAACCTTGAATTTAATTTACCTTAACTTTAAAGTTATTATCATAATACAGTAGACGATTTTATCATCTGATTGGAAGGAAAGTTGCTGTGGTTACCTCTTTTTTATACACCAGTTGTTGTGTATGATCCCCTTCTCGTGCTCCAACAGAAAAAATTGGCAAAGAAACAGAGCAACTTCGGTATTACTGTTTTTCTTTTCGGATAGACTGCTTCCTTTTTTTTGAAACCGCAAAAATGCCTTTTTTAAAACCGTGTGTTCCTGGTCACGATTTTGAATTACGGCCAAAAATGCCGAGCCCAGTCCATGGTTCCGCTGCAAACATCACGGGCACGCGATATAAATAGAAAGGTTTGAAATTCAACCGGCATTTTAGTTCCTTATTTGGCCGCTAGGTGGCGCTAATGGCTGCGTCAAATATTTGAATCCCATGGGGTGGGTGATTGTTCGGAATAGGAAACATGAAATTAAGAGGTATTGCGTTTAACTGCGAATAAGCTTATGGTAATAGGTTAAAGTAATGTTGCTGATGAATACCATTAACGGCAGTGTACTGATAGGTTATTACCGTGTACCACGTACTTGTCAATCAAACCGTATGGAAATTGATAATATCTTATTGTTATTTTGAAGGAATATGCGCCTGTATGGTAGATGATTATCTTATACATTTATGAATGGATATGAAGCTATGTGTGCTTTATCAATGCAATCGTATATCGCTTTTCTATACATCAGAAAGATGAGGGCAAAGAAGTTGTGGTGCAGTAATTTAGTGTGGAAACCCTGTTTGGGGCACAAGGAAAAAAAGGACATGTCGGAAACACAACACTGCGCCATATAGTAACTTGGATGACTCTTTTCACGCAAGTTTTTGGCGTCAAGAGCCCAAGTAATCGTAATCTCTTCGATGGTTCACCACGGTGCAGTTACATTCAGAAAAACTATACTTTCCCGCGGAACACGTCTACGTCAGTGTAGAGAGAAAATGAAGAGGTAATCACCAGCAGGAGAAGACGTTGCGCTCAATACTACTGACGTAGCAGTTCAAAGTTTCTCAACTGCTCCGTGTATACTTCGTCGTTAATCTCTCGGGCACAAGTTGAGTCGTCAGTTCCAAATTGTTGTTCATTAGCTCGAACCTATACAAAACACGGGAGTTATTTCTGTAACGGTCAGCATGAATCAGGGATTATTTTAAGAAAAAACTACTGGTGGGGAAAACTTTAAAAGGGCACTTTTTATGGAAACGTTACTGAGCTATCCGGTGCATCTTCGGAGACAGTAATCTTAGGATATATTTTATTTCAAACCTCGCTACACCATATACACATACGAGCTTACAGGTTCGCCGTCATTGTTATCACAAACTACAGCTTTTACAGGAGCAGAAGCCGATGCCGTTTCAGGTTAACATCTCAGGATGTTCGCTTGAAGACGCAGTCTCAACTCTATTTGTATGATTATTTTGCAGCGTTTCACTTTCAACCCAGCTATCCCTTGTACGTAAAACTATAGATGCACTTTCCTTCTCCACGAAATACTGCGAAATTTTCCTGCACTTCGCAGAACTTTGCAACCTCTCGCTAAGTCGTTTCTTCGCGATTCTCTCAGATCTCGGCATTTCATTCACCTGTGGTTGGTACTGAACTGAAACAACTACCGATATCACTTAGAAACTTAAAGGCATGGGTCCATTGGCATTGGCAGGGTCACAGTGAGAAGAGGTCATTCTGAAGGTCAAAGGTCGTCAATGTTTGAACCAGTATTGCACGGCACGCTCTGATTCTCTGAATTCGCTATCTCTTTTGAGTTTCGAAGAAGCCCAGTAATTAGTCCAAGCCAAAACGTGTCTACGCCCTAACTTTCGCGCTTTACCCTTCCTGCAAAAAAGGGCAGTTTACAATGGGGAGATTCACATTGACTGGTGGGGAATTTCCCCACCAGTTTGTATGTTAAAATAATCCCTGGCATGAATGATTCTGCTATAGTAACGAAACAACGGGTACTAGTATGTCAACAGCTCTCATGGAGAATAGAAGTGTCAATAGCTCAACACATGTGTTTAATGAGCCAATATAGTATCGCGGTTGGCTCAGATTTCAGATCAGGTTATCAGATCCCAAACCGGCTCCAAAGCCCCACTTTTATCTATCTGTCTTTCTATCTATCTATCTATCTATCTATCTATCTAGCTATCTATCTATCTACCTATGTACCTACTAACTATATATCTACGTATCTAGCTATCTGTCTGTTTATCTATCTATCTATCTATCTATCTACAGCACCTAATTGTGTGCATACGCCAGTTGGATTCTGGGGGAGTTGGGATCTCATGATATGCTTACGGCTATACTGAACGCGTTGAATACGTTTAAAACTATAGATACTGAACTATAAATTTATCCCCTGGAAGAATTATTGTTATACTGTGTGTTCCGAGAACAGTTCAAAGCAGATGATGTTATCTTCCACCTTTTGCATGATTCACAATTCACTTAGTCTACCTGCAGAAAGGTTTCATTTCTATTTGATGTTCACCAGAATTCTGTTTCGCACGAACCCTTTTATCACTTTTATTGTAAAGGAATCAAAAGGTTAAGAGGCTTTTCATCCTTTGACATTCTTCTGCAAACTTATTCGCTACCACGAAAGCTAAATATTGGATCAGTATATGTTTGAGTAAAGCCAACTTTTAGCCAAGTTTACAAGTCCTTGCTTACTAAACTTGTAAGCTTCTCTATATAATACATTGCTATAACAAGTAAGGATGAAGGCGGCGGCGTGGTGTCAACCTATTTGTAATTACCTGCAACTTATACGTCTAATTGCACGAGCATAGCTTGAAAAGAATGAGATATGAACACTTAGCAGCGATATACAACTTCACGCGAAATTTTTGTACTTAAGAAGCAGTAGTAGTAGTAGCAGTAGTAGTAGTAGTAGTAGTAGTAGTAGTAGTAGTAGTAGTAGTAGTAGTAGTAGTAGTAGTAGTAGTAGTAGTAGCAGTAGTCGTAGTAGTAGTAGTAGTAGTTGTAAGTTGCTTATGATTCAAAGTTCGATTCCATAAGTGCTACCTCGAAACTGTTACTGGAGAAATGCGTTAACTTTAAGTTACATGTTCCTTTCAATGATACTTTAAACCGTAAATGCTGACGCGAGCGACACAGTTTACGAAAACACCTCGTGTTTGTTACCTGGAAAGTTTGCGATTCAATTACGGTTCCCCGGTAACCACTCTGTGCTATACATGGAAGCAATAAGTGGCGAAATACTGCATTGTTTGCTATCGGGACTGTAGTTACGTGCGAAGTGCGAACTTGGAACGACCAATCCAGAAAAATCGCTTCTTTTCTTAGCGAACTTGAGTTTTACGTAATCTCCTTAGTTCTTATCCGATTAAATAGTTATGTGTATAGATTTATAGTAACTATAACCTGTTAAAAGTAACGTGAGGTAGATAGATACATAGATAGGTAGATAGATAGATAGATAAATCGATTGACAGACAGACAGACAGAGACGGATAGACAGACAGATAGATAGATAGATAGATAGACAGACAGATAGACAGACAGATAGCTAGCTAAATAAATTAGGTACATAGCTAGGTAGATAGATACAGAGACAGATAGATAGATAGATAGATTGATAATAAGAAATAAATACACATAGACAGATAGATGGATTGAGATAGACAGACAGATAGATGGATAGATAGACAGATGGATAGATAGATAGACAGATAGATAGATAGATAGGTACATAGATAGATAGATAAACAGATAAATAGACAGGTAGGCAGATTAAATAGATAGATAGACAGATAGACATTCAGACAGACAGATAGATAGCTAGGTAAATAACTAGGTACACAGCTAGGTAGATAGATACATAGATGGTAAGAACGGTCATACATACAATAGATAGTAAGAATCTCTGGACAGTTAGATAGATAGACAGACAGTAAGAAACAAGTAGAAATAGACAGATAGATGGATTGAGATAGACGGATAGATAGATGATAGATAGATAGACAGACACACGGACAGACGGACAGACGGACAGACAGATAGATGAATACCGTTCATTCTATACTTGCTTAACTTTCATAAACGTCGTTTAGAATTTTAACAGCAAATAACCTATTCTATATGTTCAGTTCTTTTAATTTCAAAAAACCTATACGGAAACCATCGAGAGGTTCACACGTCAACAGAAACGTGTTCTGAATTGTAAAATCTTGTAACATTTCCTCGGGGTTTGTAAAACTGTCAGGGATTGTTAAAGGATTCCCTCCTCCCCCAGATTTTTACGAGATTTCGGCTGCAGTGTTCGAGGGTTTTTCAGACTTGCCAACCCCTGGGGAAACACCTTCCTTGGATTGTGTTTCATTGATTCTCTGTTTGATCCTTATGCACAATGGCGTTCTAGACGTTCTCTGAAAGGCTTGGAATGCTGCGTAATGAAACCTTGTGAGTTGATCGCTAATTGCTGCAGCAAGCTGAGGCACACACTACTTATGTCAAAAGATCTTGACTCGGTCTGCAGTTTTTCCTGCTGACTGTTGCATCAGTGGCAGCTTGACACACAAGAAGACAAGCTATGGGCGTGGTGATTTCAATCAATTAGGAATTTACTAGATTGTTGTATCTTATATATTAATACTGTATATGCTAATGCTGGTACTGAATAATAGAAAAATACTAGGATGTGTCATTAATATTGTATGAGCGTTTTTAAGTATCTGGTTATCTTATCCTTTATTGTAGTTTAGGAACCCCTTACTTGATTGTTATTCCATCCCGCTAATGAAATTTAATTAAAAACGGCACATACGTTTTAATTGCTAGGTATGAAATCAAGTTCATTTGATCCGATTACTTGTAACGTTGTTAACAAGCGTAAAATCAGATGCTAGATTACTCGACGAGTTTGTGATTATGAATCAAGCAATTAACTTCCTAGAAGCAGATTAATTAGCGGCGAATAAGACTTGAAATTTAAGTACTCATCTAACTCTTATAGATTACAAATTAAGAAATCCATGTATATGTCATTTCCATTAAGTCTAAGCCGTTTTTTCGTTAGTTTATAATAATAGTATTTACACGCACATCAAAACAGCTGGACAACAGCAAAGGATTTTAATGACAGAGATCAGATACGAGTGACATACAGTTTATATAGGATTGTCTACAAGTACATGAGACGATACGTGTAAGAATGGCGGGGAATTGCTTTGGGGAATCATAACTGTCAACTTGATGGGATTAAGGTTGATAACAGCGGGTTTGGGTTAACCCGGGAGCCTATTGTTATATACAGGATCTGTTGAAATGTCTGGCTGGATATAAATCTCTGAATAACGTATACTAATACAGTGATAACGATATATACAGACGGTTCATTGGGATTAGTTTAGGTGAGCGACTGCGGTATTTGAATCGATCGACGGGATCCGACGCGCCGGAAGACCTTCTCGTGATGCACGTGATGTCCTCCGCCGGATTCGTGTACCGCGTCCGACGTCCAGACGTAAACTACCGAAGGGTTGGAGCTGGAATCCTGAACGGCGGAACCGGAACCTGCTGCTGCTGCTCCTGTCGACTGGACGTGTCTTTCAACGGCCTGTCAATATTGTAAAATGATTACTTGTATTGTCGTTTTACTTGTCGTTTACTGTCTAATTCATAAAACTGAATGCAACCAAAACAATAGTTATGGATATAATCTATTATTAATTATTTTTAATCTCAGTTAAACTTTCAGTAATCAATGTCCGAATAATACCGGCGATTATCTTTACGTAATGTTGAGCATAACGGGACAGGCAGAATGATCCAGTTTACTCATTTAGAACTTGATCCATGCATTTGACATCAGCACAGAAATGTTTAGCTAGTCTACTTAAGCTAATTAAGTTAAGTATATTATAAATATTAGTAGTTCAACGATATAATATAGAATCTAGAATCATCTCAGTACATTAGATCTAACACAAGCAAGGTTAGATTGACCGTAATTACTCATTTCACCTATTCTCTTCCTGATTGTGCAGTCCATACAAGTTTGATATGTGAAAGACTCCTTTGTGGTTCAGGTACATGGAATATTGGTTCGAGGACGGTGTCTTACGTAACCATAAGCTCATTTCCTCCCATATGTGAAACACACGCGCAGGACTAATGAAAAGACCTTCATTACAGTCGATGAATAACTACAATTATACTACTCATAACGTCTGTCCGGATTAGTGACCGTCTTCGAGGAGTAACCCTAGCTCCGCGTGTTTCTGTAATTAGCGACCAAACATGCGAGGACAAACCAGCGCTAATTTAACCTTCAATACCCCCATTGATTAAATACTTACACGCTGATTACTATTCACTCATTAACTTAGTATTGTCAATTGCGGAACCTTGCTAGCTGAATGAATCAGAAGAAATGCAGGGATTTGAATAATTCATCGGTCACAATAGGAGAGCCTTAAAAGCAGTCGTTAGAATTTTAAGGATCGAATAATAATGGGCGGAATTGCTGTCTGGTCTGAATTACCCTGTCTTCCTAATCTTTTTTTAAAAAAATTTATAACTTTTATAATTCTATTAACTTAATTACTTTGATTCAGTCCAACTTTCAGTCTGGGTCCCTTGTTTTGTGGTAAAGATTAAACCAGTTAAACTTAAGTTGCCATTCATTCATGAATTCCACATCTCCATTCACACATCATACAGATTGTAATCAACTAAATTACTTTTAATATGTCACTCCAAGATTGAATTTGGCTGTTTACACTGTGATTATCAAGTACTTATCAAATAGTTATCATATCGTCAGTGTTAAAAGGCAAACGTTAAACATTGTAATGTACGAGTCTGTCTATAAGATACTGAGAAACTTCAGAATGGGACACGGTGAATCGCTCTACAGTCGCAACCCCCATAATACCAGGGGAGAATTACAATTGCCTTTTACTGTGTACGAACATAAAGAAGCCCTGACTTTTTCATTGCTTTTGACAAGCTCCAAGCGAGCGAGTACGTCACGGTATTCCAAGAAGAGCAAAAGAGATGAAGGGAACAAGCATAAGGCAATCAAAACCTGTGAAAGACATTTGCTCATACGTACTGTGCGAGTAACCTTCACCGACAGATTCTGTGAATCCAGTAAGTGCTTCTCTATCAACAATTTACGTAACGTCAAACTGTATGACGTAATTATCTTATCAATAACAGCAGAATAGGCAAACGGTAATCACAAATTAAAAGTACAGGGCCATGTTGACTGGATTGACCTTTGACCTGTGATCTAACCTGATCTAAAGGTCTTGTAGACACACATCATTAGATATTCTAGTTCGATTCAGTTAAGATTCCTCGTGATATTACATCATAACTGGGATGTTATGAATTTAAGAATCGAGTAAATTAGGCTACCATAGGCATATGGAATTCTACTGAATCCTAATGTTGATGTTAAGGGACGAGTTCCCCGTTGACCAACACCAAAGTGAAAGAAATACCTGACTCGGCGGTAATATTCTAGTCTTCTGCTCCACTTCCCTCAAAGTCCTCACGTTTTTCCCTTCACTGTCCACAGGGGTCCTGTTCCTCTGATAGTGAGTGTAAATCTCCCCCACCAGCGCCGTCAGCAGGGAACTTCCATGGTTTCTTTCAATCAACTTGAGAATGAAGAAACCGTCGTAATTCAAATACTCCAGCGCGAAAGTTCTAGCCGCACTGGGCACCCGATTCGACTCGACAACGTTACTCCGCCACAGGTAGTGCTCCGCAAACGATACCCTGCACCACGTGAGCAATCGAACGGCCCACAGTACGATACCGTACAGAGTTACGGGTACCAGAATGGCTACGTAAAACCACCACAGTGAAAAGATCTTCTCATTGAAGACGTTGATGGGTAAGACACAGTGGCACCGGTACATCTGCAAGGTACCTTGCTGAGCAGCTTTCACTGTACATAGCGTTTGCAACGGAAAGCGAGGACTCGTCCACCATTGGTAAGTCCTCCACCAGTTTCCAATGATGTCGAATCCGTGCGTCAGGTAACCATCACCCAAGAAGAGCGTCAAAAGCACGAACTGAAACAGCACGTTGCAAAAGTAGATGATCTTGACCAGAAAATAGGATAAGACCAAACGCGAACTGGAAAACTGGCTGTTTGTTGCAATGCAATCCAAACGCCACCTGGTGACCGGGTAAGCGATTTCCCGGCTGATGAGGGCGTCGAACTGATGAGCTACCTCCGCCAGCAGAGGTGCGCGATCGGGGTGACTGCAGGTGATTTGAGTCAGCGAAGTGAGACGCTTCATTAAACGTCGCAGAGATATCCCTCGTTTGAACGCTATGCTCCTCCACAGGGCGAACGGTAAGTAGAATGTGATGGCTTTCACCAGAAGGATAATAGGAGCCCATTGATAGTAATTAACGCGGATTTCTTGACCTGCAGCATCAGCAGCAGCCCGGTATGAATCGTCGTCGTCTTCATAGTCGACATGATGGGTTCTTTTGGGTGATTTCCTCGCCGAGCTTTCCTTATTGTCCTCGCTCTCCAGGTAGAAGGTGGACACTGTCCAACAATACGAATTGACGTAACGAGACTGCGCCTCGGTGAAGTAAGTCGGCGTGAAGCATTCGATGGGCTCGCCGGCAAACTGCTTGGTGAACAATGGAATCGACAGGATTAGTAGGACGATAATGGTGTACTTGCGGTGGAGCTTGTCGATACCGTCGTCTATAGGTTCTTTACCGTCGAGCAGTAGGTCACCCAAGTGATAGAGGACCGACATTTTGATGTATCAACGATGACGACGACCTTCTATTGGCTACATGGGTGTTGAAACACGGTGCAGTGCAGCAGTTCTGTCAAACGAAGACCTCGTGCAGTGAAGTCAAATAAGGTACTACTGTGGATAAGACGTTGGCAAGTAGCTCGTTAAGTCCATTTGCCTTGCATCAAGGGGCTCTCTATAGACGATCCTATGGCTTCGCCTCAAAATGGGATGCTAAAAAGGAAACGGGGTGCACGCTAGACGCCAATACTACTTCCTTGCTGGTGAACTTTCCAGTGCTCTTTTTCCTTACCATATTAACGTGAATATATTATCCTTAACACTGTCTATAAATCTATATAGGCATACATTATTACTAGCACATTATATGAAGTTCGTATAGATATATCCACGAAAGCCATATTGCACATTATATAGTATATCCCATGTTATAAACTATTTCATAGGTTACCAACTATCTAAGATGCATTATATCATATAGTCGTGATTTTTATTTTACGATCATTGAGTGCAGTTGCAATTACAGAATGATTCATTTGTTCGTGTCTTCGAGTAATATACTATTGTGCAACCTAATGTAATGTTTACTATAGCATGTAAGACATAAACACTGTAAGATATAGATATATGCTATGATACATTATACATCGTGTATGTTGCCTTATGGTTTAAATAAAAATTTATTAGCATAGTATTTACAGTACAGTCTGTTCCGAAAAAAGGGCGTTGGTATAAACTTCAAGATTGCTAAACTGTTGGCTCAAAATGGCTGAAAATTTGACGGTACATGGCTAATCTACAGTACAATCGTCGTGCAAATTCTCGTTGTTATCCAGCAAAACCTGTTAAAGATATGGGCAAAAAACTATGATGACCTCGTTTTTGCTGAAACCCCTTTTCGTGGAGCAGACTGTACATGTACAATAGACACATACATATACGTGTATTTTATTATATCACAGAGTATTAGAGGATAGTAGGATTACAGTCAGCACGTTCAGTTTCTTCCAGAAAAAATGACGGATCTATACAATAGTCTGTATAGTTCCTTCTGCGGTTTCACTAGTTTCGAACCGTTTATAGTGAAAAAAGTTTCACTTTTCTACCAACTATCATGGTGAAACGAGGCTTTTTCTCGCGAGATTACATGTATCTTATAATATACATATATATGGTTTACATATATTGTGTTACCTTGACAATCGGGGATGCAGGACCTCCAAAGCACTTGAAGACTGTCATCAGAATTGTAAAGAAAACGCCTCGAGTGTTCAATCCACTGGAAAAAACCACGTAGTCACACAAGCTCGTTTTCATAGTTCCATTGTTTATCTCATCTACTGGAAGTCGCCTCACAAGTTCTCTTTATACTTTCTGAATGCAACACAATAAAAGTATTAGATCCATTCCCTTATCGTCTAGCCCGGCTCATTCTCATGTATCTAGTTACAGTAGAAATACCGCGATGAATAAAGTATACGCGATTGCGCAAAAGCGCTCCGGTAAGAAAAAAGAAAGCCAGCGTGTCTTCGGAGGAAAAAGCCGAGTCTCGTTCAATGGTTCATTGAGTGTATCTTCAAGGGCTGCTGCGTAGAGGTTCACCGAAAGAGCAAGTTGGATTCTCGTCACATGTGTCATATTGACGTTGAGATCCTATCAGAGATAAATGAATCAGAGTCGGTACCTGAGGAACGGTTCCGTCTGGACGGATGCTGTGGAACTGCGGGAACGTTTCCTGCTGCAGCACTGGCAGGAGAACGGCTTTTTCACACCGGAGTACCTGAATGAAATCAACCCGCACTGGCTTCAGTTTGAACCGGCCAGACCCGCGAGTCATTTCTGCTTGGCTCTTCTCTATCTCTTGATATCTATCATTGGTGTCGGAAGCAACCTGACTGTCATCTACTTTCTCCTCAGGTAATTCCTAATAGCAATTCTATATTGTATAAGTATATAACAACTAATTGCATTAGACAGTAATTGATGTATTTATCAATGAGCAACAATTAATTAAGGGTACATTAAATGCATTTAGATTTAAAGTTGATGAAGATTACATTACAGTACCGGCTTATTCGCATTTCATTCATTCTACAGTTACTTGTTACAATGACAATACCTCTGAATCGAGTGACAACTTAAGTAGTTTAAAGAAATTAAATTTAATTTTCGTTAGATTCGCATCGAAATACTTTGGTTTCACCTTATAAGACTGAAAGTCACAATAACAAAACCACGTAGGTCTGAATAAAAGATGACGCCTTATCTTGGTTCTCGGTACCTTTGGGAATGTAACCCCTAGAAGCTTTGCCTAAGACTCGGCTATTCTACGTTTGGAACCGTTTTCAAGTTTTATCCAGCACAATGAATAAGAGAAGGAAAGACAAGTTGAACAATTAGAAATATCTTATCGGATTTACGTACCATATACGACATCAATCATAAGATCAGCAATAAAACTGAACTGTATGTACCTGTCTATCTCTATGTCCATCTATCTACCTAACTATCTTTCTATCTATCTATCGATTTTTCTGTCTCCCCTACCTATGTTCCTACCTATCCACCTGTTCTTCTGTTTAATCTTTCTATCTATCCCTATTTCTATTTACCAATCTATCTGTCTAACTCAACTATCCGTATGTCTATATCTCTATCCATCTATTTATCTATCCTATCTATTTTTCTCTACCTATCCATCCGTCCTGCTATTTGTCTATCTATCTCTAACTATCTATCCGTATGTCTATCTACCAATAAAATATATACAATGATCTATCTATATTCCCTGTATATTTTACTATCTATTCATCCCTCCTCCTGTTCGTCTGCCTATCTAACTATCCGTATGTCTATATACCTCGACCCATCTATTCGTCTACTCTATCTATTGTTCTACCCATCCACCCGTCCTTCTGTCTATCTATCTATCTATAACTAACTATCAGGATCCGTAATTATATCTACCAGTTTATCTATCCACCTATCCCGTCTGTTTTTCTACGTATCATCCGTTCTTTTCTTCTCTAATGTCTATCTACCAAT
>JAIQCU010001725.1:0-17516 GCA_022114935.1 Leptestheria dahalacensis
AGCACGCTACCCCGATATTTTAGCTAGATTTCGTAGATGTGAAGAAAGCTAGATACTAGGCTGGTTTCTTAGTTCGTTACTAGCTGTTTACCTTGGATTATCGAAAAGTAGGCTAGCTAATTAGTTGATAAGCTAAGTAGCTAAGCTAGCTACTTAGTCTTTCTAGTCGTCTTGGTTATCCGTTAAGTATCGCCACCTTGACAGCTGGTTAGTCGATAAGCTAAGTAGCAAAGTAGTTACTTAAGTTAGCTAGCTTAAGTAGCTAAGCTAGCATTGCAACTACTAGGAAGTTGCATGATGAATGATTAGTTAGTCCCCTAGTCATCTTAGTCGTTCGTTTGGTATTGCTGTAGACTTTTAGTGGAATACTAAGCTAGCTAGTTAGTTACTACTTCAGTAGCAAGTAGCTGCTTGATTTACTTGTTAATCTGGGCACTATAAGTACTAGGGATAGTTTGATTGATGTACAGTAGCCTGTCTACGTCTTGGGTATTCATTAGATTTCGCTGCCTAGGCTGTTTAATAGGATAGCAAACTAGCATGGTAGTTGATGAGCTATTTGTAGACGTTTTCGTTATCCATGAAGTGTTGCCACCTGAACTTTTGACGCAATAGTCAGCTAGCCAGATAATAGATAAGCTAAATAGCAAACTAGTTGCTAAGTTAGTTGCTAAGTTACTAGGAGAGCTGCATTATGGATGGTTAGTCAGTCTCCCTAGCCGTCTTGTTTAGTGGCTAGGTATTGTTATATAGACTTGCGTTACTCGTATAGGTGGTTAGCAAATAGCAAGCTAGCCACTGAAATTTGTTGTGCCAAGCTAGCAATTTAACTAACAGGCAAGTTCTGTTTTGTCGGCTAGTCTATGGTACGTACCAGCCCATGGCAAACGAGGTAGTTCATTCAATTACTTGTGTAATAGTTTAGTCCTTCTGTTAAACTGTTAGCCTCGTAGCAACCTAAACTATTAGTAAGCTTAATTTATTACTAATTTACCAGCTAATTTCTAACTAATCCTCAGGGATACTCATCTATGAAATGCTCGCCGGATATCCACCCTTCTTCGACGACAATCCATTTGGTATTTACGAAAAGATCCTGGCCGGGAAAATCGAATGGCCGCGGCACTTGGATCCCGTCGCCAAGGATCTGGTGAAGAAACTACTCGTCCAGGACCGAACCAAACGGCTGGGAAACATGAAGAACGGAGCCGAGGATGTCAAGAGGCATCGCTGGTATAAAGGAATCGACTGGGACGACGTCTTTTACAAAAAGCTGAAGGTTCTTTTGTCATTTTACAATACCGTTAGTTAGATAGGTAGGTGGATATACAGATAGATAGATACATAGGTAATTTGGTATATAGTTGGATGGATGGATGGATGGATGGATGGATGGATGGATAGATAGATAGATAGATAGATAGATAGATAGAAAGATAGATGGGTAGATAGATAGATGGATAGATGGGTAGATAGATAGATACAAACGTAGACACATATGTAGATACATAGACAGATAAGTAGGTACATAGATAGATAGGTAGACAGACGGACACACAGATAGATGGATTGACTGATACATAGAGAATTGCATAGATAGATAGATAGCGGTTAAACAGATAGACAGACAGTTTGATGGATAGCTAGATCAGATAGGAGGATAGATAGGTACATACAGACATAGATAGCTACATTAAAAGATAGGAAGATAGACATGTAGATAGTTCGAATAGTGGAAATACATCAACTATTAAACTAATCCCAATGTTTTTTTTTTTCCTTCTTCAAATAATGCAGCCGCCCATAATTCCCAAAGTGAGCTACGACGGCGACACGGCCAATTTCGACGATTACCCGGAAGCCGACTGGGAGAGGACTCCGTCCGTTGCTGAGAAGGATTCTCAACTCTTTGACGATTTTTGAACGCGTTCACTCTCTCCTATAGTATTCAATGCGGGGAGTCGTATGTATTTTGTAGTAAACAGGTGCAGTTGCACCGGTTGCCATGGTTTTCCCACTGTAAACGTGGTGGGAATTGACCGCACCCCTGCAAGGGTTTAACCGCAATACTTTAGACAACGAATGCTTGTTTTTGTGTTTCTTCTGTTTTCGTCAGTTTTCTTTTCTGGTTTCTTGTAAAATTATCTGAAAAAGTATAGAAATCTCTAAAATGTTTGAAACTGTCACTGTTGTTGACTAGTGCAGTTTGTAATTTCTCGTGACGTTTTTTGCAATAATTATCTGCAATAAGAATTCTGTACATTTTCCAGAGTCATAAAACTTGCCATATAACCTTTCAGTGTTGTATCCTGTGTTTATTGTAATGACTGCGTTGTAAAAACTTGGGAAAAAATTATTAATAAATACTTTCCGACTCGGTTATCCCATTTATGTTAATTAATACATAATAATGAATAAATAATGCTTTACTTCGAATTTCATTTATTTGTTTAATACTACTAAATGATAACTTTTAATTATAACTATTACATTAAATTACCAAACTTAATTAACTTGCTTACAATGACATGATAGTGAAATTTAGCTAACGAAGTTTTGACAGACGTTTTGTTTCAGAATTAAAAAAAGAGAAGAAATAGAAAGTGAAAGTGAAGGAATTTTGTAACGGACGCGTCTATTGTATTTGAAAAATGTGGCAACGCCGCGCGTATTTTGAATCGCCAGTCCAAAAGAAAGCCCAACCCTAGGTTTAGATTTGAAAACGGTCGTCTTGGAAGAAAAGCGATAAAGCACCCTTATGAACTGCTTTTAATATCTCGGACAAAGGCAACCCATTGGCTCCTAATTGCAATGTTCTAATATCGTATCTAATAAGCCTTTTATCATTCCAGTCATACTCATACCGTAAGTACCAGTTAAGTTGTTATTCTTCTGGTCTAAATGGGACAAGTGTATCTGTCCCGTGTGTCGGTTATTGGCCCGGGTGCTATCTCAAGTCTTGCTTTTCTTTGTTTTGCAGCAGTATTCAGACAATCTTTGAGTCCAAATCATAAAATGCAAAGCCTAGTTGATTCTGTGTCGCCGTTCGGCTCGTCCTCGATCTCGGATTCACTCAACTCGCTGACTTTAAGATCGACGAGGAAACACCACAGCAGGCTGGAAACCAATATCGGTAATTTGTTAACTGCTTCTCAAGGAAAATTGTGAGGTTTACGTATTTTTGCGTTCGCAGTGACGGCGCAAATCTGTCTCGTGGGCGACGTCTCGAACATTCCACAAGTTTATGAAGCTGCAAAGGTATTTTCCCTTCTGAACACTTTACGTTAATTGCAAGTGTCGAACTGATGTTTCGTCATCAGGAATACAACTTCAAGATTGTCGTCTCGCAAACTGGTGAAGACGTCGAGCAGGGTGGCAACTTGTCAGAAACCGTCTACGTTCTGGAGGATTTTCAGGGACCCGTTTTCGAGTACCTCAACAGACGGGACTGCCGTGTAATCGGCTATCCGGCGTTTCTCGAGTGCGCCAAAAACCGGTACCCTTTGCCCGAGCTGAGTCGCCCGCTTTTCTGCACTGCCATGGGCGACGTTGTCACCTGCTTCACGGGATTCCGCAATAAAGATGATGTCGTAAGCACCTCAACTTTACATTAAGTTGACTTGAGCTGAAAACTAATATGTATTTCTTCTTAGTATCGCTTGTTGACGTACATTCATCACATGGGCGGCAGCGTGAGGAAGGACTGCGACTATCACCGTATCACTCACCTGATTGCTTCAAAAGCCGGCGGCGAGAAGTACCAATATGCTGTAACGTTCAGTATACCCGTCATGAACCCGCAGTGGGTTTACGAAACGTGGCAGCGGCGGAAGGAACCCGACGTGCAGGCGTCGAGTCCCGATCTTGTGAGTCTGGTTATGTTATTTTGAAATCATTTTGTAATTTTAATTTTGTTGTGTAGATGAAGTTTACAGTGAAAATCTTCGAAGGGATCCGAGTCTGCTGGGTGGGGGTATCACAAGAGGAGATGCTGCAGATGAACGAAATCCTCAACAGCAACGGGGGGTGTTCGACTACGCTCGACGACCCTACGTGCACGCATGTCGTACGTATAAGCTCCGTACACTTGTTACTCTTAACTTGATGATCGACTTTAAGTTATTGTTTATATTTAATCTTAAATACATGTGATTTTATCTACTGAACGTGTTTCTAGGTTATCGACCCGTTGAACGTCAAAGACGCTCCCGCGAAGGTACCTTCCAAGGCGCACGTGGTCGAAGTGAAGTGGTTCTGGGTGTCGGTACAAATGGACTTCTGTGCCAGCGAGAAACCGTATTTATTCAAAAAGGCAAGGATTGATTTAATAGAATCAAATTAAAATATGGCTAAATCAAATAATGGTACTGTGCAGCAACTCGACGAATTCACGAGCCCCAGGTCAAGCGTGCTGCTGCAGACAACCCCGGGATCGCGCAACCGTAAGCGGAAACGTCTCAAGGATACCGTATCGCAATTGGCTGCTGAAACTGATACGTCGCTGATCATTGGTGCTGCTGCGTCCGGCTCTGGTGCCAATCAAACGCTTCTTCTCATACTTAAATTAACTTTAAATATGTATTTAAAACCTGCTATTATATTACTATATTTAGCGTTATTATTTATGATATACTCGTAATTGTTAATATAAAACTTAAATATAAATATATATATATTAAAAGTTGCCTTGTTGAATACTTGACTGATTTTGTACGTCGTCGTTATAGATATGGTAAATCCAACGCCAGCTAATATAATATAAAAATAGTTTAATATAAGATATTAATACAATAAAATAACAAGAATTAATCTTGATTTATGCGCGATTTCCAGGCGGTGCACACAGCAAACGCCGCTCCTCCGTCAGCGAAGCAGCCCTGCTAAGTTTGAGCGGCTCCCTATTGGACGCTACCCTGAGCCCGGAGAAGAAGCTGGAGGAACTGGACCTTGTGAGTCCCACAGTAGCTGATCTGAAGTCCATGTCGCCCAGACAGAAGGTCTTCGCTGAACTCCTGCAAACAGAAACGAACTACGTCCAAATTTTGGAGACTATTATCGAAGTAATATCATATAAATTTGATATTATTGCTTATCTCGATATATATATATCTATATATATACATCAGAACCCGATTAACAATATATACACTAATTTAATTGCAGTAATTAAAAAACAAGAATTTAATTTTATTTATTTTCTGTAATATTCTGTTTCTAGAGTACTACGTTTGCAAATTATTTTAAATTTTTGTAACTTAGTTATAATTAGTAGCAATTAAGTTTAATTACATAAAATATGTTTTGCTATTGAAAGGTCTACAAGAAACCTTTGGAGGATCCATCGCAGACTGGAGGCGAACTCCTGGACCCCACCGAACTAAAAATCATCTTCGGCTACCTGCCGCCCATCTACGAGGTCCACTCGGTGATGCTTCAGCAGTTGGTCAAGGCCGCCGCCAACTGGAATGAGAACTTCAGCGTCGGTGGCATTATCTTGAGCTGCGTAAGTATTATATATAAAAAATTGGGTATAAACTAACTTGATGAATTACAAAAACTGATCATATTTAAGTTAAATTTTAATTGCGGCTTAATTTTACAATTAACTTGATATAATTAACGTCATAAAGAGAATTAACTTGATAAATGTGAAAAGACGATCATGCTCAAGTTAAATACTAATTTTGGTTTAGTTTTCAAATTAACTAGATTTCATTAACTAATTTAAGAGAACTGAGCTAAAAAAATTAACTTGACAAATTTACAAAAGATGACCGTATTCAACTTAAATACTAATTTGGGCTGGAATGTCATTTTAAATTTATGTATTTATTTTTCATTTCCTAGTTATTTATTTATTAAAAAAAAAAATTGAATTTCAATTTTTTTTCAATATATTTTTTTTTTTGTTAATGAAAAATAAAAGTCGCAGGAATTGGTGAAAGCGTACCCGCCGTTCATCAATTTCTTCGAGCAGACCAAGGAGACCCTGAACCAGTGCGACCGGAACAAGCCGCGCTTCCACGCCTTCTTGAAAATCGGCCAGGCCAATCCCCAGTGCGGGCGTCAGAGCCTCCAGGAGCTGCTCATCAGACCCGTGCAGAGGTTACCGTCCATCAGCTTGCTCTTAAACGGTATTCAACTTTCATGTTAACGTTTGAATTGGTTGGATTCGTGTCATATTATCAAAATTTAATTACAAATCAAGAAGTTATAAATTGAATAAGCTTCTATAAAATAATCTTATAGTCGAATTTGCTGTACGAGTCCCAAATATTCACTTAAGTTAAGTTTGGTGACAGTTAAACAGTTACGCGAAATGACTAATTGTGTCGACGTCAGTTTGCCATGAAAACGAACGGTTAAATTTGTATTTATTGACATTGGATAAAATTTGGATAATTTAATTTGATTATGTTATTAAACTTTATTATTACTTAATAATTTTGGTATAATTATATGATGTTACAATTTACATAGATAGATAGATAGATAGATAGATAGATAAACAGATAGATGGACGGGTGTATATTTTACTGGCCATTGTACCGCGACGGTTTATATTGTTATTTTATAATTACGTTAATATATTATATTATTATGTGATTGTATGTCTGAATTATATTTGGTCGTTAACTATAAGATTTAAATTTGGCAAATTTTATTTTTCATTTCTTCGTGGTGTAGATATGCTGAAGCACACGAGCAAGACGAACCCGGACCACGCCGAACTGGAGAAGGCCCTGTCGACCATCAAAGAAGTCATGACGCACATCAACGAGGATAAACGACGCACCGAGGGACAAGTGGCGCTCTTTGATATTTTCAACGATATCGAAAACTGCCCGGTAAATAACTTCCATCACTACATGACAGCCTCATCAATATAAATTGTCAAATTAACTTCAAAATTTTACTATATTGGATTTATCTATCTATGTATTACTGCTTTATTTGTAGGTAATACTGAACTATGTAATATTTTAATGTAAACGACTTTTTCATCGGTACAGTCTTTACAATTTCCTAAAAACTCAATCATTATCTTTATATATTTTATAATCTATCAAAATATATTTGGGTTATCTTTAAATGAGTAAACAGCATTAATAATAATTTCAACTATTACTAAATATAGAATACTGGAGAAAAATGAGATGCTAGTAAATAATGTCGTAAAATAATAACAATCTTGACATTAAAGATAAATATCGTAATATATTTGTGTAATAATAATATTTTTTTTTGAAAAATGGGTGCGTCGTTTAGGCCCAGCTGGTATCGTCGCACCGAACCTTCCTGACCCGCTGCGATGTCATCGAACTGGGCGATTCCATCGTCGGTCGCGGAGGATCGCTGGCCCTGTTTCTCTTCTCTGACGTCCTAGAGGTAAAACCTCCACTAACCACTTAAGTATTAATTTCAGTTAATTTAATTGTGATAACACGAGAACTTATATACAGTAGGATCCACACATGGTTGTACATAAATTACGTATGCGTTATCTAATTTTAATAGAATTAATTAATTTATTTACAGTATAAAATTTATTTAATTCTAAAGAGATTAACTTTTGGAGGGGAGAATAGATGGTTATAATAATATTGATATTTTATAATTGAATTGTCCAGATTTGCAAACGGAGATCGAAAGGGATGAACACGCTGCGCAGGGATGTGAGCACGGCCAGTCTGCAGCCGCCGCGGGGAGGTGTCGACAAAACGGGGAAACCGGCCTTCAAACACGTCGAGTTGATATCTTTGTCGCACGTTAAGCGCGTCGTGGATATCAAGGAGACTGACGGTATTTTCAATCGAAACTAATGTCGAGAGGCGTCTGTTGGTTACTATCCAATTAACTTAATTTTAATTTACTTCCTGTTTATTAATTGACTGATTCTTGGCACGTAGAATGCCGCGGCGTATTTGCGCTGATCTGCCGCAGCCATCAGGAGATCAAGGAGCGCCTCTATTCCTTCGCCATCACTTCGGAGGATGTGGACAAAGTCCAGTTCCTGCGAACGCTGTGCAGGCAGGCAGCTAATGTGGCGTGCAAAGCAGAGGCCGTAAGATATTCATCGAAATCATTATTTATTAATATTTTTTTATGAAATTAACTTAAGTTTGATTCATTCATCCGTTAGGAGAATTATCTGACCTGCATGGAAGCCCATCAGCTGGACATCGACACCAGCGATATTTCCACGGGGACCTTGGGGCGGGCTGTTCGGTAAAATACTCGATTCATGTCGGGCTAATTGATTTTAAGTTAAATAGACGTTAACTTTAAAGGCAAGATGTATTAAACTAATTAAATTATTCGTGTTTTGTAGACTGAAATTTAATCTAATCAATTAATGAATAGCAAATAAATTAGAAATCGCTTTTTGTTCCTTAATTTTTAATTAATTGATGTAATTATCGTTGCATTGTGTAATTGTGTTGTTTTTTCCCCCAAATGTGTTACGTGAGTTGCTACGGATGAAAGCTTTGTGGTTTTCATTGTCCGTTTGATTTGTAAAGGCTCAGATTAGGGAACCGTTTAAGAATAGCCGGTGGTTAATAATAATACGAGAATCCGACGTTAGTTTCTTCATATAAAAAAAATAACTGTAATATCCTTACTACTTTATTGTTTAATTGACTTATAATTTAACGGTATCAGTTTTAATTAATTTAATTCTGTAAGTGGGATTGTGAAGTAACTTGTGAACTGTACCTGACTGTTTGTGTCTTTCCCCTCCGCAGACTGGCTTCGAAGACGCGAATGGCCGTGAACCGGGCTTTTAGTTTCAACAAGACGCCAAGTAAACTGAAACGAGCAGTGTCTTCGGTGATGAGTCCGCTGCGCTCGTCCAATCACCTTCTCTCTCACGTCGCCGCTGCTGACGCTGCTTCCGCAATCAGTCCGCGCTCCAGTGGGGCTTTGTCCGTTGCTATGGCAGCCAGTTGCACTAACCTCGCTGTAAGCTTACGATAGCCGGGTTACCTTTGAACTAATTGCATGAACCTGGTGTTTTCTTCGATTGGATGAAACGGACGGAAACCTCTTAATTAAGATCTACTCTTTTTTGTACTCTGTTAATTTCTAATGAATATATTATTGGAATTGTAATTAAACTGATATTTATATTATGTGATATATATATATATTAGCGTTAGGATCGCGGCCTGTGGCCGGAATACACTATATCTAATCTAATATATATTAGCGTTATCATTTTCTGCAATATTACATAATATATTTATAGTTGAGAATGGAGAAAAATTGAACTAATCTGACGAGCAGCTATTTTATTCAAATTTTGATTAAAATTAATTAATTAAAATGACTTGTTTTAACTTAACTTTTAAACTTGATTACATTCTGGGTTAAGGTTACTTCACTCGACCTCCAGTTAATTAATTGACTAATTTAAAGTTAATTTCTTCTAATCTAGTTAATTATTTAAACATCCTGAAACGTGATCAAACTTTCCAAAGTCGATGGCAAGAAAAAAAAAAGTGTTTTTTGCACTTAAACGTAATAGGCAGTTATTCTAAAAGGGAGAAAGCAGACTTGAAATCTCAAGTCTAGAAAGTATATCGAGTCATTAATTACTTTATTCCCGTCTCGATTCAGGAATTGGATAATGGCGGCGCGCTGAGAACTACTCCCAGTTCGGCGAAACTCAAGAGCAACACGTTCGGATTCGGCGCTGTACGAAGATTCTAAATCGGTAATAATCATAATCATATTAATCAGCAGCAGCAACAAGATGAGACGGAGAGAAAAAAGAGATTCACCAAATCAACTTTGTATATGCCACTCGTTAAACATTCCTCCCGCAAGCAGCTGTCCTTTCTACTGGGCGGCTCGATATATATTCGTCTTGGATTTACCTATCGTTCCTCTTGTTTCGATTTCGCCACTTTTTTATGAATGATTTTTTCTATTATTATTATTATTACTCCATGCTTTATAATTTTATACTCTCCATTTTTCTTTTTTTTTAAATTGCAGTTTTTTTATGATGAGAAAATTCTCCGTCACTCTCTGTTCGGCTTATTTAGCGTTTGCTTTAATACGACTTAAATTTTTTTTCCCGGGCTAAAAAGAAACACAACAACGGAAGCACAAAAGAATACACGTCAGAAGATGATAGATACACCAGAGTTCCTGGTTTGTCTGACGAGAGTTTAAGTTGGCTAGGTTACGGGTTCAGTAGGAAGACTCTCGGGAATCTTAATTAGCAGAGAAGATGCTGACGAGTATGTGTTGCTTTTAACCTGGAAATGTTGTCTTCCGTGAAAAAAAATCTCCGTTTTGGAAAGTCGTATCTTGAAGGCGAGGGTGGGGTCCCGACATTTGGCTTTTTCCGGAAACAGGAATTCTGCATGAGATTCTAAGAGATTCATATGTGTCATGCTTTCTCTCGAACAAGTCAAGTAATTAGCAACTTTTACCAATACGACACCCTCTCGACTGGCAACGTATAAAAGTGACGGTGACTTACGGAAAACGGCAGTTCTGTTGAAGACATCCTCGCCAGGAAAACTCAGTATCCTTTCTGAATTCAGATCTGATTCATATTCAGCTTCGTCTTTAAGTTAAACCCACTTAAATCTAAAGGTAAGTGACCCTCATAAAAGGATACACAAGTGTATGGGAAAAGCAGCTTTTGATAAAGGAAAGAATAGTTAGCTAATTTGGTACTTTGTTTTTTCAATCGAGCGTTACGGGTTTTGGTCAGATTCTATTGTGCCCAGCTTTTTTCCCTGTGGAAGTTCTTCAATGAACTCGCATAACCCCTTCTGATAGAAAACAGATACTGCGGAAGTTCTTGACACAATGCTCGTAGATATGTGCAAGTGTTTAAAACGGTCTGGCTGCCACTAACTTGTAACTAGTAAGCTTGAAGCTGCACCAACGAAAGCAGGGGGATCTTCAAAACCCTCGGTAGAAAACCAACTTATCTTTGTAGTTTCAAGAAAGTGCGGATAGTTCGATAAGAAATGCATCCAGCGCTGTCGCTATTCTTCCTAGCAGCACACTGGTGTCACTTTGCTGCAGCCGATGCAGAAGCTGACCAAGTTCTCTACTCAAACAGCAGAATATTCACCAACACTGGAAACACTTTAGCACTGAATTCCAGCACGGTTTTAACTACAGCCGGTGCTCTGGTAGCACTAGCCTTCCTACTGGGCATCCTCGGTGTCTCCGTACGCACGGGAAGCTTTCGTAAACGAGCAGACTATTCGGGTAGCTCGTTTGGAAACCCGTTTGGAAGTTCTAACCCGATGCATAACGGCTTCTATGGTAACGGAAGGTAAAATGCTGATTCTCTTAACACCTGGAATAATGGTCAAGGCATGACAAGAAGCAAGTTTCTCATTGCAAAATTGGATTTCAATGCAAATTAAAGCACAATTTACCTCAGAATCAAGTCAAGTTAAACAGATGGACTTGGTTTGAGCTCAAGTTGTGCGTTTCTCACAACACGTGGCTTTGTTTACATACAATGTAGTTTGTACGAATAGAGTTTGCAATTCTGAACTAGCACGGTGTTATTAGCTAATGTAATTAAGAAGATGTTACACATCAAACGACTGACGAGTAAGACCAACGTAGACCTCATTCTATTGTTTACTGCTGCTTGTGTCGCCACCTACCGGCGACTTGTCAAACTACGTACTGACTATCGTTCTCGAGTTAAAACAATAACAATTCAGACCAACAAACAAAAAACGACTAATTACAGATCCGACTGAGAATGTTGACCACTTTGACCGGACTCTTGATCATCTGTGCCACGGCGCTACCTTGTCTCGCTACCGACGACTTCCCCGCTGCCGACGACTTTCGAAACGCCCGTATCTTTACCAACCTGAACAGTACCCTGATACCCATCAACGCTACCGTTCTGGGAGCTACCCTGGGCGTTGCAGCCATCGTTGGCATTGTGGCGTTCTTTCTCTTCTTCTTCCTCCTTGCTCCCAAGGGTGTCGGTTCTTCCGGTGGAAATCTATTCGGCAACTACAATAACGCCTACAGTGGCTACAACTACGACAACCAGTATTACAACCAAGACTATTCGCGATACGGCTATACTAGACGGTGAGTTTTGTAATGGCCTCCTTTCCGGATGAATGACTCTTTCTATAGTCCCGCCCCTGGCCATTGGCAATAACTGCTAGTCCACATAACCCTCCTTGTTTTTGGTATGGATCTGGTACAGGTCTTGGCCGAAAGCATGAATTCTTCAACCTTTCATTAGGCTTTTGGGCCATATAAGTTTTCGAGCCTCTTCATGTTAGGGGGTCAGTTGAACCGTTACATTTGACTTGCTAACAACACCGAGGGTTACACAGTGAAATGAAGCTCGTCTGCGTCAGTTTTATACTTTTGAATTTGGCGCTTCTAGCAGCAGGTAGTGACGGAACTGGTGATACTGATCGCCTTTACGATCTTCATCATTATCACAAGTATCATTCGTCTTACCACAATTACAAATACCCTCAGCGTTATTACGTTTACGACTACTTCAAACTGAAGCTGCTGGCCCCGATTCTGCTTCTGGGATCGCTGGGCATCTTCGGGCTGGTCGCTGCCTTTCTCAGTGGTGTCAATCTGAATCCGCTTTATATTATTGGAAGGTAACGACCCAAAAAAAAACTATCCAAATTCAATGACTTCTTCACGATTCGATTGTCTCAGGCTCTGGATCGTCATGCTCTAATGACTATCAGACACCTCTTTAATTAGGTTAATCTGCATTCTGCGTGATTTCAATCGACCGGTCCACTGTAAAATAGATGTTTGAAAAATTAATGATAATGGTGATTAACACTTTGGATGCTGGGTAAAGATCAACGAACTTTCTCTACAGTTACGACGCGATTGATGTACAGCTAGAACCTTCATTCTTGTGACGTTTTTGTAACTTTTTGAGCAGAATTTTTGAAAAGAAAAGACTTACTCATGGGTTTGTACACAAACAGCAAAGTTCATTGATCCTTTGAGTAAAAGGCCCCATCAACAGGATTTCATAGCGGACACAGCGATCGTCGGTTATAACAGACTTGTGTTACAAACAAGTTGTGTTTCCGGTTGAGACTTCAGGGTCCCGCTTTAAAATTTATTCGCATCATTCATTAGAGCGAGACTTTGCCGTTCTAATTGTGTTTTCACCTTGGATTTGGCTTGTCTCGTCTCTCTCTCTCTCTCTCCTCTACTTCCTCCGTTTATAATTTTTCCAAACCAGAAAATTTGGGAACTGGAGAAGAAAAGAAAGCTCTCCTTCCGGGTTGTTTTCAACACTCAAGCCGTTTCGTCTGCTCCAACTTAATCAAGGCTGGGTCGCAACGGAACGCCATCTTTAATGCCCTGATGGTTTTTCGGACCCGTCAACTGTGACAAGCTTTTCAGAGACCCTTACAAGTTACCAACCGAGTTTTACAGGAAATAATTAGCAAAGTCCACAGTTAATTGGTCGTTAGTAGACTTTCTATATAGGTTCTAATAGGCACTTCGATGGTAATACTACTTCAGGATAGAACAGTTGCTTGACGATAAGGCTATGTAACGCTTGTCGAGAAAGTACTGAACTTGAAAACCAGAGGATGATATGTTTTCTCACAGAGGTATCCCGGGCAAATTGGAAGTTCTCAGAGGTTTTTTTTTTCGGGCAGGCAGTTGAACGCTCTGTCAGCTTTGCACAAAAGACGGGACCCTCGCAATCAGTGATCCAGTTTTTTTTTCTTCTTTCACTGCGGGGGGAGTTTGAATTCCGCCATGTCACGAGCTTGAAGAAAATCTGTCACCGTAACTGCTTCCGCTACCTTTAAAAGGCATCTTCAGCCTCCAAGCAGCCAGATCGCAAGTTACAGCTCTCGAAGAAGCTAGTGTATTGTGTCCCGTTCTCCACTGTCCGGTACTTGCAGAACTCAGTGCATACAATGGCAAGCAGATTAAGCACACTGGTACTGTTGGCGCTTTGCTACGTCTCCGGTATCGCAGCCATGGACGAGTACGATTTAGACAGTAGGGATGTAGATGCCGAAGAAAACGAGAGATTCCTCCTAGTACTACCTTCAGGAGCTGGAAACTTACTCAATATCAATACCACGGCTGCTCTCTTGTCGCTACTTGGTACCGCGGCGCTGCTGTCAGCTCTAGGTTTCCTTATCTATTATATCGTCGCCTGGAAGATTCATTCCATTAAGGGTTATGGCGGTTATGGAGGCGGCTATGGAGGCTATGGAAGCAGTTACGGTAGTGGTAGCAGCTATGGCGGTAGCAGCTACGGAGGTTCGAATAGTTATGGGTACAAAAGGTACGCCCGCAAAAAAAACCCTGGTTTACATTGGTTTTCAAACAAATCGACTTGTTGACACATTTACAATTTATTCAACCCTAGGTCTAACGAAAACGGTATCGACTGGGAAAGCCTCAACATCCTCGACTACATCTCCATGATGGAAGAGATGTGGAACAAGTTTGATGCTAAGGACATTGAATGCCAGAAGCGAGTGCTCTGCGAGATCCACCAGAACGAACTGCAGTTTGGACCTGGAGCATCCAAAGTCGTCAACGCTTTCGGGTAACTCATAAGCCCAACTTCACTGAGATTTGATATGAAACAACTTTAAGTCTAATTGTTTCTAAATTCCCAGATACACCAAATACCTCTCGCTGTTCAGTCTGCCCGGGGAACTGCGGGGACTCCTCGATGAGTATCGGGAAGCTGCCGAGCAGGGCCGGAGTATCAAGGACTGCGGGGAGATGTACGATTCCTGCAAGTTTTCCTTCAAGGACGTCTTCACGAAGTACATCGGCAACAAGCACGAAAACAATGTTAAATAAAAATCAACCTCCTTACACTTGTTATACAGTTTAATTTAAACTAGAAATTTTAGAGCATTTAATTTAATGTTCTGTGTACCATTTGTTTTCCATGTCTTCTTTAGCTCTTTCTCTTATTAATATGTATTCAAAAAATTTAAGTGAAGGAAAATAAAAGGCACTTTTTTGTCATTTAAAAGCAAACACACGTTGTCAATGTATTATTGTCGTTCCGCGCCACCTAGCGAGCAGTAGCTAAACTACATTCATTCATCCCGGTGATAATACGATAATCTTTCTAATGTTACTAAACACTACAAGCATTTCTGGTGCTCCTTTTATGATTAGTTTAAAGTTTCATCATTGAAACAGATATAGATCATGAAAAAGCCCTCGGGGCAAAAGTCTCGCGTTCCAGTAGGGTTGTTCTAAACAGCGCGATTAGTTTACTCTTGCGTAACAAAGTAGAACGAAGGGGTTTCATTTCCGTCAGATTCTCTTGCTTACGATAAGAGGGCAACCTTA
Organism: Leptestheria dahalacensis; assembly: GCA_022114935.1. NCBI lineage: Eukaryota > Metazoa > Arthropoda > Branchiopoda > Diplostraca > Leptestheriidae > Leptestheria > Leptestheria dahalacensis. The sequence goes on from JAIQCU010001725.1 coordinate 15,349, forward strand.
CAGACGTTTTGAACGTAAACCATTACACAGATCGGACAGCAAGTACAATTTATAACCGAGAGATATATATATGCAGCTGGAAAGAAACAGGGTTCATCATTATTCGCATGGATTCTACCGTTGCAAATTGCACCGACAAGAGGTTATAAAAACTCGAACAATCTAAACCCTCGTTAAAATTTTATCGCTGTAGAGAAAGAAAAGCAGAGAAAATAACAAAGAACAGAACGATCGCTCTGGGGATTCAGGCTGTCCGTCAAGGCCGTTAACCTATGTATGCAAAACATATGGCGCAACTGTTCAGTTGGGAACGGAAGCATATCCATTCCCAAGTCGACTTGCGAGTCGTCTTCCAAGTGCTACACTTTTTTCCTCGTCGTCCCGTAAGCTTTTCCCACAGTCGGTAATGACCAGTTATACTCATCCAAGGAAGAATCGAGAAGCAGCAATGCAGTCTGCAACTGAACTTACCCATGTGTAGTTCAGTTCATATTTTTACAATAGTTCAACCGATTTGCAATTCTAGATCAACTGAACTAGTCAACATCTATAGGACAATACCATCGGATTGCAGGTCGGAAATCACGCAGTTTATTTGGGTAAGAGAACGAATATCCTCGGGCTGTTTAAGCAAGCATTAACCAAAAGCTTCTGCCGGCGCTGTTATAGATGAAGCTGCGGGCAGTCTCGTTCCTTCAACCGGACTTGATGCACGCACTTCCCCGGAGCATACTTTCAAAGTGATTCTCCAATACTAGCAGAAAAGGAAAACATTTGATAAATTTAGTCAAAAAAGGTAAAGGATATTAACACTGTAGCATCCATACATCACATCTTTATCAAGTGCTAAAGTTCTTACATCATCTCTTGTCATAACATAACGGTACCTTTAAGTAATACTCTCTAAGGTTTAGAATACACTCAATGGCAGATTAGAGATTTAACAAGCAGTAATTAAAGTTATTAGGCGATAGGAGAACCAAGTATCGCGTGCACCACGGATCCGTTGTTTTTCACCCCGAGCATCCCGTGTCCTACGGACCATGAAATGCAGCAGTGCGACTGAACAACTTCCGTGCCAAGTCATCAGCGGAACAAGGTGAGTAGTTTTCAAAGGGACTCAAGAGGAGAGGACCAGGCCCAGATATTCAAACAGCCGAGAAAACCGTTACCGCCGTTTTTCCAGCAGCTTCATTCAATTATACAGAAATACCTTGTTTTTTTTACTGAGATTCCTACACCGAAACAGTATTACCTCTCTCCTCCTAAAGATAAGCTCTTAAACTGTCAAAGGATGGTACACTTTCTACTTTGATTGTATTCCAACGGGAGCAACTCGTGAAAGAATTCCCCGCGTAATTGAGGAAAAGGTGGAGTTGCTGTCTTTTTCCTCTTTCTCAGTAAAGAACGGGGTCAACCGGTATACCTTCGCAGATAGTTACCCAGTTGCTCCTCTTCTCATCCAGCATTCAAACTGTCTCGGTCCATTGTCGTACTGTCTCTGGAATACCTCGTGCCAACTTAGTTTTAACGATTTCAAAGTTGGATTGTCCATTTTACTGAATGTTGCAGCTGAGCTTTTCTCTCATTTTCAGGCAATTGTAAAAGCATCAAAATGAGGGTCGCACACCTCTTTCTAACTTCGTCTGCTGTCCTAGTAATCTCTTTCCTCGGGTCTGCCGAGTGCAACGCCAAGAATAACCGACCCAAGGACGATTTTTACTATTCTTACTACCAGAGTTCTCCAGCAGCGTCGAAATTACAACCGTACGAGACGAAAGACTACACGGATTACAGTCAGCATCACACGAGAACCGATACTGTTGACCGAGGTAGTTCGGGCTCGTTACCCAGCGGACCCTATTTCTCGCACGAGTCGAAAGACAGTGGATTCACCTCGCAAAAGGATTACGAATACGACTGGTACGATGGCCAAGATCTCCATGACAACTACCCGACAAAGCAGTCGACCTACCAGCAACCGTACAAGCGACCGTCCGCCGCCCCTCCGAAGAAAAAGAAACCCATTAAGAGGGTCAGTGTGCTGACCTACCTGCGGCATAGGATGAAGCAACGCAATCCTAATCACTATCAAACTCTGGACAAGAACTCGGATTTCGGGACGGATAAGCCGCTCCCGGATAACTTTATGGGATTCATGTCAGTTC
>JAIQCU010001726.1:0-16836 GCA_022114935.1 Leptestheria dahalacensis
TCCGTGACATTCCCAACCAGTGACCGCCCCGTCCGCACAGCCGTCTGCCGCAGCCCTTGAGCCTGAGCCTCAAGCCAGTGCGCAGCGGGGTCACCAAGCACCCGAGCGATGTCTTCGGCGGGCTCCCAGCGCAGTTGCGTTGCCAACTGAGAGATGACATTTGCGAACTCAGCATCGCCTTCAATGCGCACGTGCTTGAGCACGGCGGCCTGCCCGCCGGTCATATAGTCCGTGATGGCTGCCAGCGCAACGCGCACGACAACGGCCGACTCGGCGTCCATTGCCGGGCTGACGACCGCCCCATGCTCGTCGATTCCAAGCGTCAGGGCGAAAAGCGGCGTTTCAAGCCGGGCCACCTTGCCCGCAAAAGGCAGCAGCCGTTCACGCGCCCAGGGCTCCTGCTTGAGCAGATGATTGATGAAGGCAACAACGGGAGGCACGAATGATCAATCCTGTGAGGCGGCGGCGGGCGCATGCTCGCGCCGCAAAGGCAAAAAAAACCCGCGCCGGGTTTTCCGGCGCGGGCTTCATTCTAAAGCGATTTGTCGAGGCTGCGCCGATGCTGTGCAACCGCCCGGCGCCGCCCTCAGGCGCGAGTTTGCGCGCCGCGCAATTATTGTTGTTGCTGGATACCCGCCAGCGTCCAGCCGCCCTGGCCCGACACCGGCTTGGACAGATGCCAGATTTCGGCAAACGGTTGGGCTGCGGCACCTTCCTGCTCGCGAATCATGCCGGCAAAGCGCACGCTCGCAACGTATTCGGCGGCACCCTGTTCAACACCAAGCAGTTCCGCCTCGATCGTCACGACATCGGTCTTGTTGCCCGTTGCGCCGCGCTCGCTCAAATCCATCTTGATCTCCGCAAACATCTCGGGCGTGGTGAATTCACGGATGTCATTCAGGTCTCCCGAGTCCCACGCAGCCTGCAGGCGGGCAAAATGAACCTTCGCGTGACGCAAGAAATTTTCCGTATCGAAGCCAGCCGGGACGCTGGAATCCGCCGTTGCCACCTGAGCGACCGGCAAAGCCGTCGCCGGTTGCGCGGGTGACCAGGCGCTATTCTGCGGCTCAGCCTGACGGAAGCTACCGGTCTGATTGAATGCACCACCATTCCCACCAGCGGCACCCGCACCGGCAAGCGCCGGTTGTGCTGCCGCGCCGCCGCGGAAGCGACGCACCAGCCACATGATGACAAAGCCGGCAAGCGCGACCATCAGAATGGTCGACAGCATTGAGGCCAGCCCTTCACCCAGACCAAGGTGCGACAGCAACATGCCAAGGCCCAGACCCGCGGCCAGACCGCCGACCATGCCCATCCAGTTGCGCTTGGGGGCTGCGGCTGCTGCAGGTGCTGCCGCCGGTGCGGCGCTCGCTGGCGCCGCAGCCTGCTTTTGCGCCGCGCCAGGGGCGCCTTGCGGGGCCGGCGCCGACTGCGTCGTATTGTTGGACTGCTTGCCGATGCTGCGACCGCCGCCGAGCCGCTTTGCGTCCGCGTCCTGCGAGACAAGCAGCGCGAACGACATCAACGCGGCCATCAACACCGTACCTGCCTTGCGCTTCATCGTCATTTTTCCTGTAGATGTCATTACAACTCCTCCTGTCTCTTGAAACCGGATCAATATTTGCGGCCAACGTGCAATGCCACTACGCCAGCCGTCAGATTGAAGTATTTGACTGCATCGAAGCCAACTTGTTCCATCATTTGTTTCAGCGTTTCCTGATCCGGGTGCATGCGAATCGATTCAGCCAAGTACTGATAGCTTTCGGCGTCTCCAGCAACCTTTTCGCCAAGCCAAGGCAAGAGTTTGAACGAATAAACGTCGTAAATTTTTTCCAGCGGCGCGGCGACCCGTGAAAACTCAAGCACCATGACTTTACCGCCGGGTTTGACGACACGCCGCATCTCGCCAAGCGCCGCTTCCTTGTGCGTCATATTGCGCAGACCGAAGGCCACGGTGACGACATCAAAGTAATTGTCCGGAAATGGAATGTGTTCTGCATCGCACAAGCAGGTCGGCATGACGATGCCGTCATTCAGCAGACGGTCGCGGCCGACCCGCAACATCGATTCATTGATGTCGGTCAACCAGACCTCGCCGCCCTGTTCGGCTGCGCCAACCTTCTTTGCGAACGCCCGCGCAAGGTCGCCCGTGCCGCCAGCAATGTCAAGCACCTTGTGGCCCGGGCGCACACCCGCCTGGGCGATGGTGAACATCTTCCAGAGTCGGTGCATGCCGCCCGACATCAGGTCGTTCATCACATCATATTTTGAGGCGACCGAATGGAACACGCTGGCGACCTTGCGGGCCTTGTCGCGTTCGTCAACCGTCTGGAAACCGAAGTGGGTCTGGCTCATGCATTCATTCGCGGCACCGCGCCGCATTCAGAAAAATTCAGTGGGAGTGGCAGGCACCGCCGCCCTTGGCGACCATTGGCGCGTCTCGTTCCAACCCCGCCGCGGCCAGCTTGTCAAGGTGGGCCTGCCAGAGCGATGCCTGATTGCGGGCAAGATGATACAGATAATCCCAAGAGTAGATCCCCGAATCATGGCTGTCCGAGAACGTCGGCTGCACCGCATAGTTACCAACGCCTTCAAGCTTCTCGATCGAGACCTCGCGCTTGCCCGTCTGCAGCGTCTCCTGCCCCGGCCCATGGCCTTGCACCTCGGCGGAGGGCGACAGCACGCGTAGATATTCGAACGGCAATCGGTACGTTTCGCCGTTGCCATAGCCAAGCTCGAGCACCCGCGACTTCTGGTGCACAACGATGGAAACGGGAATCGGGGTATCAGCAGTCAGGCCGGCCATGGAGGGATCATCCGCAACATCAGAAGCCGCATTCTGCCATGGCCCGCGCCCGGCCATCGTACGAATGGCCCAACACGGCCGGGTTCCCATGCCGCACGCAGGGTCAAGCGAGCCGCCGTACCGAGGATCGTGTTTCAGCGCCAGGCGCCGGGCGTCAGGCAAGACGCTGGCAAATCAGGTCACGGAGCACTGCCACCCGGGCTTGACGGGCCGCAAGCGTCGCACGGTCGGACTCGCGTTGCCGGGGCGCCCACACTGGCGCCGGAAACTGGGCATCGTCGCGCCAGCGGGGAATCACATGCCAGTGCAGATGCGGCACGACGTTGCCAAGCGTTGCTAAATTGACCTTATCCGGTTGCATCGCGTCACGCACGCACTGTTCGGCAATCCACACCACCTCCATCAGCCGTGCACGCTGCGCCGCCGGCAAATCGGTCATCTCGGCGACATGCGCATTCCAGATCACGCGCACAAAACCGGGGTAATCCGCCTCTTCAGCAAAAATCACCCGCCAATCTTCGTGTCTGACCAAAAGGTCGCCGCCCGCGTCAATACATAGTGTGCAATCCCGGGAATTCATCGCGCGTCATGCCCCTCTTCGTTTTCGTACGCCATCATAGCGGGCTGACGGGGATGACCGGCACGGCGACCAGTCAGGACACCATGCATTACCCCAACCTGTTCCGGCCCTTGTGCGGAAAGGACTGACGAGCGCTGGGGCGAGCCGCACTGGCGCGCGTCCCCGGCTTGGCGTTATGCTGCGACAAACATGAATCGATAAACGAGGAGATACGATGGCTCTGCTGCCGCACCCCGATCCTGAAGGACTGCTTGAATATTCGGTGGTCTATACCGACCGCGCGCTGAACCACATGTCATCGCGCTTTCAAGGCGTGATGCGCGACCTGTCGCGCATTCTCAAGACCGTCTACAACAGCCGCAGCGCGATCGTCGTGCCCGGCAGCGGCACGTTCGGCATGGAGGCCGTTGCCCGCCAGTTCGCCGGCGACAAGCCATGCCTGGTGATCCGCAATGGCTGGTTCAGCTACCGCTGGACGCAGATTCTTGAGATGGGCGCGATCCCCTCCGGGCAGACCGTGATGAAGGCCCGACAGATCGACGCCCATGACGTGCCCGCAGCACAAAGGCCTTTCGCGCCGGCCTCACTCGACGATGTGATTGCCGCGATTCGCGAACAAAGGCCGGCAGTCGTGTTTGCACCGCATGTCGAGACTTCAGCCGGCATGATCCTGCCCGATGCCTACCTGAAAGCTGTCGCCGACGCCGTGCACGAGGTTGACGGACTGTTCGTGCTCGACTGCATCGCCTCCGGCACGGTCTGGGTTGACATGGCAGCAACCGGCGTCGACGTGCTCATCAGCGCGCCACAAAAAGGCTGGAGCGGCCAGCCCTGCGCAGGTTTCGTGATGCTCGGTGAGCGCGCTCGCGCACGCATCGACGGCACGACCAGCACAAGTTTTGCCTGCGACCTGAAAAAATGGTTACAGATCATGGAAGCCTACGAGAACGGCGGTCATGCCTACCACGCCACGATGCCGACCGATGCGCTGACCGCAGTGCGCGATGTGATGCTCGAAACCGAGGCATATGGCTTTGCCAGGGTTAAAGAAGAACAACTTGAACTCGGCCGCCAAGCGCGCTCACTGCTCGCCGACAGTGGCTTCCCGAGCGTCGCCGCCGAGGGCTTCGGCGCGCCCGGCGTCATTGTCAGCTACACCACCGACCCAGACATTCAAAACGGCCGGAAATTCCTCGCTCAAGGAATGCAGATCGCCGCCGGCGTGCCGCTGATGTGCGACGAGCCCGCTGATTTCCGTACTTTCCGTATCGGTCTGTTCGGGCTCGACAAACTGCATGACCCGCAACGCACCGTCGCGAACCTACGGGCCGTGCTCCAGACGCTGGCCTCCTGAAGCGTACCTGACGACGCCGGAAAATACCTTGCGCCGGGAATGCGCCGACATTCCCGGCGTCTGTCAGGTGCCTAAAGCCGCCCACCCGTTTGCGCGGGAAAACTGTGCGCATTCCGTCTGAATCCAGCCCAGAAAACACTCCAGCGCTTGGTCAGCCGGCGCCGACGTTGGCACCAGGGCGTAATAGTTCGATGAATGCTCGCATTCATGCGGAAAAGCCGGGACCAGTTCACGTCGCTGCAACAATCCGTCGGCAATCGAGCGCCGCGTCAGCGCAACCCCCAGCCCCAGTCTTGCTGCCTCGAGCAAATGCGTCGAGTCCGAAAATTCCATACTCGCTACCGGCCGCTGCGGTAGCTCACCATCCTGCGGCATCGACGACAGCCAGGCAGACCAGTTCTCACTCGAGTGCAACAGTGGAAAGCGCAGCACCTGCTCCAGTTTCCGCGCTGTGCGCTCCTTGAGTAAATCAGGCGCGGCGACCAGCAGCAGGCGGTCCGGCATCAGTGGGCGGATGACCGCATTAGGCCAGTTTCCGTGGCCGAAGCGAATCGCACAATCCACCCTGCCACCCTCAAGGTCCGCGTATTCCATTGAGCCGTGAATTGCCAGACGGATGTCTGGATAGAGCTTCCGGAAGCCCTGCAACCGGGGCAGCAGCCAGCCGTAGGCAAATGACGGCAACACCGAAACCCGCACGGCCTGCGAGGAACTCGCACGTTTTTTCCGCCGCGCCCTTTCGGTCGCTTCGACGATGTCATCCAGCGCCTGACGCACCTGATAGCCATAGATGCGTCCGGCCTCGGTCAGAACAAGGCGACGGCCGACACGATCGACCAGACTGACCTCAAGAAACTCTTCAAGTGCGCGAATCTGGTGAGCGACCGCACCTTGGGTCAGGCTCAATTCTTCAGCCGCTGCACTCACCGAACCCAGACGCACCAGCGCCGAGAACGCGCGCAACGCTGGCAGGGGGGGAGTGCGGGCTGTCATCTCAATTTACTTCGCTATTGGCAGCAAAAAGATTAGCACATGGACGTGCGACCCAGACCTAGACTTCAGCTACGCAATTTGCTGCTTGAAATTTCACCTTTATCCTTTAACAAGGAGTTTTACGATGCTGCTTGACGAAATCCGCGCTTTCCTCAACGACTATTTCGATGTGCTGCAAACGCAGGACATGGAACTGTTCGACCGCGTGTTCCACCAGGACTGCGTGCTCTATTCACAGCAGGACGGCAACCTGGTGGTTCGGCCTTTCGCGACCTACCGGGAAATCGTTCAAGGACGTGAAGCCCCTGCCGCCAAAGGCTATCCGCGCAGCGAAGAAGTCCTGCTGATCGACGTGCTGTCACCGACCATGGTCACCGCCAAAGTGCGCTTGCGGCTGTTCGACAACATCATGGAAGATCACCTGAACCTGATGAAGCATGACGGACGCTGGATGATTTACGCCAAGCATTTCTCCCGGGCTGGCAGCGCCTGAATATTCATCAAATCCCTGCTCGCGGCCGCCATTGACCATGCGTGGCCCCATAAAAGCGGACATGGGATTCGGGGCCGCGCCTGCGGCGCGTAATTTGCTGCAACCGTCACCAGAGGCGCCCCTTGGTCTGTATTTCGACATCCTCCCGGCTGGATTTACGCCGGAAGGTCCGCGATACCCCGCCTGACAGGGCTTACGGGCCCCGTCTCTTTGCTGCGGAAATCATCCCGATCCCGGCAACGAATCGTGACGAGGAGCCGTGGAAATGTTGGATATCGAATCACTTCGAGGGCTATCCCATCCCCTCGCCACATCCCTGAGAATCACCGCCATCATCATCGTGACGATCTTCGTCCTGAAACTGGTGCGCATTTATATTCCGCGCTTTCGCGAAGCGATTGCCGTTCACCAAGGGGCTCAAGAAGACATTCAGCGCATTCACACCCTGTCGCGCGTGCTGCGCTACGTCTTGTCGGTCACCGTCAGCGTGGTCGCGAGTCTGCTGGTACTCGGCGAGTTCGGTTTGTCCGTCGCGCCCTTGCTCGGTGCGGCCGGAGTGGCGGGACTCGCGATTGGTTTTGGCGCGCAGAGTCTAGTAAAGGATTTTTTTTCAGGGTTCTTTCTCTTACTCGAAAACCAGATCCGCATTGGCGATGTCGTCGAGGTCAGCGGAAAGGCCGGCGTGGTTGAGGAATTGACACTGCGTTACCTGCGCCTGCGCGACTACAGTGGAAATGCACATTACATCCCTAATGGGCAAATAACCATTGTCACGAACATGAGCCTTGGTTTCGGTTATGCGGTGCCCGAAATCAATGTCGCCTACGACGAGGACATCGACGAAGTGATAGCGTGCATACAACGCGTTGGAGCAGAGCTCCGTCAGGACAAGAAATTGGGAGGAAAAATCCTCGAAGACCTGGAAGTCGCAGGCGTCGACCAATTGGCCGAATCGGCCATCGTGATTCGTTGCCGCATGCGCGTCATCGCTGGCCAGCAATGGGCAGTACGCCATGAATTCTTGCGACGAGCGAAGCTTGCGTTCGACGCTGAAGGAATCGCAACCCCGATGCGCCGGCTGAAAATTTTTGCCGATCCGCACATGGCCGAATCGTCAATCCGCCTCCCGGATTGATGATCCGGCCCGCAAGCCACCGTGCCGGATCAGCCTCGATTCCGACACTGCGCCGCTTAAACCAGTACGCGCTCTATTCCGCCCCGGTTAGCACGCTCAACATATTCGACGAGCCAATTCTCGCCAAGGATATGCCGCGCCATCTCGACAACGATGTAGTCGGCCTGCGTGCCGCTGTCATCGTTGTAGCGCGACAACCCTTGCATGCACGACGGGCAGCTTGTGAGGATCTTCACGTCGCCCTGATAGCCGTCGACGCGCATGGCATCCGCACCCTTGCGCATTTCCTCTTCCTTGCGGAAACGGATCTGCGTCGACACATCTGGCCGGCTCACCGCCAGCGTGCCCGACTCACCGCAACAGCGCTCGTTCTTCGCGATCGCCGTGCCGTCGGCTGTCTTGATCAGCGCATTCACGGTCTTCAGCGGGTCCTGCAACTTCATCGGGCTGTGGCAGGGGTCGTGATACATATAGCGTGCGCCATTGACACCATCGAGCCGCAATCCCTTCTCCAGCAGATATTCGTGAATATCGATGATCCGGCAGCCCGGGAAAATCTTCTCGAATTCATAGCCAGCGAGCTGGTCATAGCAGGTGCCGCAACTGACGACGACAGTCTTGATGTCGAGGTAATTGAGCGTATTGGCGACGCGATGGAACAGCACTCGGTTGTCAGTGATGATCTGCTCGGCCTTGTCGAAGTCGCCATTGCCGCGCTGCGGATAGCCGCAGCACAGATAGCCAGGTGGCAGCACCGTCTGCACGCCCGCATGCCACAACATCGCCTGGGTCGCCAGGCCGACCTGCGAGAACAAACGCTCTGAACCGCAGCCCGGAAAATAGAACACCGCCTCGGTCTCAGCCGTCATCTTCGGATCGCGGATGATCGGCACGATCTTGTCATCCTCGATATCCAGCAAGGCACGCGCAGTTTTCTTCGGCAAATTCCCCGGCATCTTTTTATTGATGAAGTGGATTACCTGCTCCTTGACCGGCGCACGGCCAACCGTCGCCGGCGGCGCCTTGGTCTGCTCGCGAGCGAACGTCTTAAGCACATCGTGGGCAAGGCGCTGCGCCTTGTAACCCCAGCCAACCATCATCTTGCGGGTAAGGTTGATGGTCTCGGGGTTCTTCGCATTGAGGAAGAACATCGATGCCGCCGTGCCGGGGTTGAATTTCTTCTGACCCATCTTGCGCAGCAGATTGCGCATGTTCATCGACACGTCGCCGAAGTCGATCTTTACCGGGCACGGGGTCAGGCATTTGTGGCACACCGTGCAGTGGTCGCCAACGTCGGCGAATTCCTCCCAATGCTTGACCGAGATCCCGCGCCGGGTCTGCTCCTCGTACAGGAAGGCCTCGATCAGCAGCGAGGTCGCGAGAATCTTGTTGCGCGGGCTGTACAGCAGGTTGGCGCGCGGCACATGGGTCGCGCACACCGGCTTGCACTTACCGCAACGCAGACAGTCCTTGATACTGTTGCTGATCGCACCAATATCGCTTTGTTGCATGATCAGCGATTCATGCCCCATCAGTCCGAAGCTCGGCGTGTAGGCATTGCGCAGATCAGCACCAGCGAGCAGTTTGCCCTTGTTGAAGCGTCCTTCCGGGTCGATGCGCTGCTTGTACTCGCGGAACGCCTCCATTTCATCATCGGTCAGGAACTCAAGCTTGGTGATGCCGATGCCGTGCTCGCCGGAAATCACGCCATCGAGGCTGCGCGCGAGTTTCATGATGCGATCAACCGCAGCGTGCGCATCCTGCAGCATCACGTAGTCATCGGAGTTGACCGGCAGATTGGTATGCACATTGCCATCGCCAGCATGCATATGCAGCGCAACGAACACGCGGCCTCGCAACACACGCTTCTGGATCGCCTGCGCTTCGTCGAGGATCGGCTTGAATTCACCGCCATTGAAGATCTGACGCAACTCAGCGCGAATCTCGGCTTTCCACGAAGCGCGCAGCGTGCGGTCCTGCAGCAGCTCGAAGACGCTGCGCAGCCGACCTTGGCCATCGCTCGCCGCCGCACCTTCGGCCAATGCCGGCACCTTCGCCAGATCGAGCTCGTCATCGAGATGGTCGAGGTAATACTGCCAACGGGCACGCACCTCGCGCAGCAAGGCGGTCGCCTGCTGTACGCGGTCTTCGAGCAGTTCGGCGCTGGGGATCTCGTTCGCATCGTCGGTCTTGCCGAGCGGCAGATTGCCACGGACAAAGAATTGCTCAAGCGCGTCGACGATCTTGAGCTTGTTCTTCAGCGACAGTTCGATGTTGATGCGCTCAATGCCGTCGGTGTACTCACCCATCCGCGGCAGCGGAATCACCACGTCCTCGTTGATCTTGAACGCATTGGTATGCTTCGAGATCGCCGCGGTGCGCGCGCGATCGAGCCAGAATTTCTTGCGCGCCTCAGGGCTGATCGCAACGAAGCCCTCGCCGCTCTTGCCGTTCGCAAGGCGGATCACCTCAGAGGTGGCGCGCGCGACATTGTCCTCGTCATCACCGACGATGTCGCCGATCAGCACCATCTTCGGGAACGCGTTGCGCCGCGACTTAGTTGCGTAGCCGACTGCGCGCAAATAGCGCTCGTCGAGATGCTCAAGACCAGCGAGGATCGCGCCGCCCTTTTTCGTTTCAGCATCAAGGAAATCCTTGATCTCGACGATGCTCGGCACGGCCTCGCGCGCCGACTTGCCAAAGAATTCAAGGCACACGGTCCGAATCGTCTTCGGCATCCGGTGCAGAATCCATCGCGCACTGGTGATCAGGCCGTCACAACCTTCCTTCTGCACACCGGGCAGGCCGGCGAGGAATTTGTCGGTGACGTCCTTGCCCAAGCCTTCCTTGCGGAAGATTCGGCCCGGAATTTCCAGCATCTCGCTGCGCAACAGCTTCTCGCCGGGCTTGCGGCCACCATCGAACCAGTCGAGCCGGAATTTTGCTATCGCGACGTCATGTATCCGGCCAAGATTGTGCTCAAGACGCGTAATTTCGAGCCAGTTTCCTTGCGGATCAACCATGCGCCACCACGCCAGGTTGTCGAGCGCAGTGCCCCACAACACGGCCTTCTTGCCGCCGGCATTCATTGCCACATTGCCGCCGATGCACGACGCGTCGATCGATGTCGGGTCGACCGCAAACACACGCCCTGCCGCCTCGGCAGCGTCGGCCACGCGGCGCGTCACCACCCCAGCGCCAGAGAAGATCGTCGCGTATTCCTGGGTCAGGCCGGGCAGTACGGTCGTTTCGACCGGGCCAAGGTGCTCAAGCTTTTCCGTATTCACCACCGCCGACAACGGCGTCAGCGGAATTGCGCCGCCGGTATAGCCCGTGCCGCCACCACGCGGAATGATCGTCAGACCCAGTTCGATGCAGCCCTTGACGAGGCCGGCGATCTCGTCTTCGCCATCCGGGGTCAGCACAACGAAAGGATATTCAACACGCCAGTCGGTCGCATCAGTCACATGCGACACGCGCGACAGACCATCAAACTTGATGTTGTCCTTGGCGGTATAGCGACCCAGAATTTTTTGCGCACGCTTGCGCAGATCGTACGCCTGCGAAAATTCCTGCTGGAAGCGCCGCACCGCGTCGCGCGCGAGTTCGAGCAGCTTTTGCACCTTGAGCGCACGCTCCTGCGAGACCGGATCGGTATCGCCGGCCAGATCCGCCGCGCGGCGCTTTTCGATCTCGCCCAGCCGATGACTGAGCGCATCGATCAGCATCTGCCGACGCGATGGATTGTCGAGCAGGTCGTCCTGCAGGTAAGGGTTGCGCCGCACGACCCAGATATCACCCAGCACCTCATACAGCATCCGCGCAGAGCGGCCAGTGCGGCGCTCGGCACGTAAGGCGTCAAGAATTCGCCAAGCATCCTCGCCCAGCAGGCGAATGACGACTTCCCGATCGGAAAACGAGGTGTAGTTGTACGGAATCTCGCGCAAGCGAGGCGCCTCAGCGGACGCGAGCGTGGCTTCGAGGGCGAATGGGGCGTTCATGGGCTGTGCGCCGGGCAAAAACTAAAGGACAATTGTAGTTCATTGCACCGCAACAAGCCGAGCGGGCATCAATGCCCTTACACCGCGACGGTGTTCGGCCAAGGCACGGGTTTCACGGCAGCCCTGCCCCCGGAAAGCATCAGGCGTTTCCGCTCAACCGCCCCACAGTTCCCTGAGCGGCGCCAGTAACCGCGCCCAGAAGGCGTCGGGCACCCAAAGCAGGAACGCCGTCATCGTCACATAACGCGCCAACTTGCCCACCGCCATCCAGAACATGCACGGCAGCGCTGGCAGGCGCATCCAGCCCGCGACCGCGCATAGCGGGTCACCGACTCCCGGCAACCACGATAACAGCAGCACCGGCGGGCCGATGCGCAGGAACGTCCGCCGGAACCAGCGCGCCACCCGCCCATTGATGCGCGCGCGCGCCGCGCGCCGATGCGCACGGCTACGCACACGCACAAGTGCCAGCTTGCCCGCCAGCCCCATCCACCACGAAATCATGCCGCCGACGGTGTTGCCTGCAGTCGCCACCAGCACCGCCGGCCAAAACATCGCCGGATTCAACTTCACATAGGCAAACACCGCCGGCTCCGAACCCATCGGCAAAAGCGTTGCTGAAACCAGCGCCACCACGAAAATGGTGGGCAGGCCGACCGCCGGCAGCGCCAGCGTCGCCAGTAACCACGTCATCTGATCTCCGTAATAAACATGGCGTTCATCGAAATTAAACAGGCGTGCATCATAATGCGGGATCGCCTTTCACATTCATCGGCGGCACCAGCCGCTTCGTGTTCCGTAACCTGTATTCCCATGCCCACCGATTACCTGAAAAAAATCCTGACTTCCAAGGTCTACGACGTTGCCCGGGAAACCGAACTCGAACACGCACCGAACCTGTCGTCGCGCCTTGGCAACGCCGTCTGGCTGAAACGGGAAGACAACCAGCCGGTCTTTTCGTTCAAACTGCGCGGCGCACACAACAAGATGGCCAACCTGAGCACTGCGGACCTGAAACGTGGCGTGATCGCCGCTTCGGCCGGCAATCACGCTCAAGGGGTGGCACTGAGCGCCGCACGACTGAAATGCCGCGCGATCATCGTGATGCCAGTGACGACGCCGCAGGTCAAGATCGATGCGGTTCGCTCGCACGGCGGCAAAGCCGTCGAGATCGTGCTGCATGGAGATTCATTCAGCGATGCTTATCAGCATGCGCTCGAACTCGAACAGAAACACAAGTTGACATTCATTCACCCATTCGACGACCCGGACGTCATTGCCGGCCAAGGGACGATCGCAATGGAAATTCTGCGCCAACACGCGGGACCGATCGACGCCATCTTCGTCGCCATCGGCGGCGGTGGCCTGATTGCCGGGGTGGCGGCATTCATCAAGACTGTGTGCCCCGAAATCAAGGTGATCGGCGTGCAGACCGTCGATTCAGACGCGATGAAGCGCTCGATCGACGCCGGCAAACGCGTCGAACTCAAGGATGTCGGCCTGTTCTCGGATGGCACCGCGGTCAAATTGGTCGGCAAGGAAACCTTCCGCCTGGCGCGCGAACTGGTCGACGAGATCCTGCTGGTCGACACCGACGCGATCTGCGCGGCGATCCAGGACGTGTTCCAGGACACCCGCAGCATCCTTGAGCCAGCCGGCGCGCTTGCGGTCGCCGGCATGAAGCTCTATGCCGAGCGCGAGAAGGTACGCGGCAAGACCTTCGTCGGCATCACCTGCGGTGCCAACATGAACTTTAACCGGCTGCGCTTTGTCGCCGAACGCTCGGAAGTGGGCGAGGCACGCGAGGCAGTATTCGCGGTGACCATCCCCGAGGAGCGCGGCTCGTTCCGGCGCTTCTGCGAACTGGTCGGCAACCGCAGCGTCACCGAGTTCAACTACCGCATCGCCGATGCAACACAGGCGCACATCTTCGTCGGCATCGCCACCACCCAGGCGAGCGACAGCGGCAAGATTGCGAAGGGCTTCGAAAAGGCCGGCTTTGCCACACTAGACCTGACCCATGACGAGCTGGCCAAGCAGCATCTGCGGCACCTCGTTGGGGGACGCTCGCCGCTCGCCCATGAAGAACTGCTGTACCGCTTTGAGTTCCCGGAGCGCCCGGGCGCACTGATGCGCTTCCTGACGTCGATGTCGCCCAACTGGAACATCAGCCTGTTTCATTACCGCAACCAGGGTGCGGACTACGGCCGTATCCTCGTCGGCCTTCAGGTGCCGAAGGGCGACAAGCGCGCGTTCCGCGATTTTCTGGCGACACTTGGCTACCGGCACTGGGATGAGAGCGACAATCCAGCCTACCGGCTCTTTCTGGCATGAGCGCTTGGACGGTCAGGGCTTCGCCGCCATTGACCGCAGCCAACGCCGGGGCAAAACATCGCATGATCTCGCTGCACCCTTGAATCGGGGCTCAATGATGCGTTTCACGCTCGAAGACAAACTGGTACTGGCGATTTCCTCTCGGGCCTTGTTCGATTTCGAAGCCGAAAACCGGCTTTTCGAGCAAGGCGACGACCGCGCGTACATGCGCCTGCAACTCGACAAGATCGACGAGCCGGCGCGCGACGGCGTCGCCATGCCTCTGGTCCGCAAGCTGCTGGCGTTCAACACGCCAGACATTCATCGTGTCGAGGTCGTCATCCTGTCGCGTAACGATCCGGTGTCGGGAATGCGCGTGTTCCGCTCCGCGCAGGCGGCGGGGCTAAAGCTAGAACGCGGGGTCTTCACCCGCGGACGCCCCCCTTATCGTTACCTGCAGTCGCTGGGCGCGAACCTGTTCCTGTCTGCGAACGATTCGGACGTGCGCGCCGCCCTGCAGGCCGGCTTCCCGGCCGCGCATGTTTTCCCGCACTCGCGCAAGGAAGCCGAGCGGCATCAGGACGAAGTCCGCATTGCCTTCGATGGCGATGCGGTGCTGTTCTCCGATGAGGCCGAGCAGGTGTTCCAACAGCAGGGCCTGAACGGCTTCGTCACCCATGAACGCGAAAAGGCGGCGCTTCCCCTGCCGCCCGGGCCGTTTCACCCACTGCTAGTGGCGCTGCACCGGCTGCAGCAGGTTGCCGCCGGCGGCGATCAGAACAGCGCGCCGATGAAGATCCGCACCGCGCTGGTCACAGCCCGCTCAGCACCTGCGCATGAGCGCGCGATCCGCACACTCATGCACTGGAACATCGAGATCGATGAGGCAATGTTCCTCGGTGGACTGGAAAAACGCGACTTCCTGCGGGAGTTCGAACCCGATTTCTTCTTTGACGACCAAACCCGCTACTGTCACTCAGCGGCTTCGGTGACACCAACCGGCCACGTGATCAGTGGTATTGCCAATCGCATTCCGCAGCCCGACTAGGCGCCGCGCCCATGCTGACACGAACAACGATCCGCGACCACGAGCCGTTTCCGCTTCGGCAATAACGCCTGGCCCGGCGCACCGTTTAACGCCACCGCAACGGAACACATCAATGTCGATACCCATAACGCCCGACTCCCCCGAAGCATCGCCGCTTGGCAAAGCCAGCGCCTACGTCGATCAATACGACCCAAGCCTGCTGTTTCCGATCGCCCGAACCGGCAAACGCGACGAGATTGGCATCGCACGCGAGGCGCGCTTGCCGTTCTTTGGGGTCGATCTGTGGAACGCGTATGAACTAAGCTGGCTGAATCCACGCGGCAAGCCACAGATTGCACTAGCGACCTTCATCGTGCCGGCCGATTCGCCGAACATCATCGAATCGAAGTCCTTCAAGCTTTATCTGAACAGTTTCAACAATACCCGGCTGACGTCGGCAGACGCGCTGCAGCAATTACTGCATCAGGATCTGAGCGAAGCGGCGGGTGCGCCGGTGCAAGTGAAATTGACGCTGCCCGACAATTTCCAGGCTCCCCGACTGGCGGAACTCGACGGCCTGCTGCTTGACCGACTCGACATCGAAACCGACATCTACCAGCCCGACCCGTTGCTGCTGAAGGCCGACCATCTACAAGCGCCGACCGAGGAGTCACTGGTTTCTCATCTACTGAAGTCGAATTGCCTGGTCACTGGACAACCCGACTGGGGCAGTGTGCAAATCCAGTACGTCGGTGCCCCGATTGATCAGGAAGGTCTGCTGAAGTACCTGATTTCATTCCGCAACCACAACGAATTCCATGAGCAATGCGTCGAGCGCATTTTCATGGACGTGATGCGACAGTGCCGGCCAGTGAAACTCTCGGTCTATGCACGCTATACGCGCCGCGGCGGACTCGACATCAATCCGTTCCGGACCAACTTCAATGCGCCCTGGCCCCAGAACCTGCGCAATGCCCGGCAATAAAACTGCGGCGCCGGGCATGATCAAGGCTCCAGAAAAGGCCCGAACGTCCGGCGGTGCGCGATCGGAGTGCCGATCGAGGCCAGCCGTCCGTGCCCGACTCAGCGCTGCGGGTGCCCGAAATGAATGCTTCGCGAGGCGAGCAGGATTTCAACAAGGTAAAGCACGCACCCAAGCACGAAGGCACCAAAGCCACCGATGAAGGTGATGGACACCCACAGCGATAGCTTGAGCCGGCCAAGTTCGCTGGCCGAGAAAAACAGCTCGATCACGGTCAGGCCGATCAAGCACGCGCACAGCACCAGGAATGCTGTCGCGACATTGATCACGCGGCGACGCACAATCAACGTATCCAGTTCCTGTTCGTAGAGTTCCACCCGTTCGACCGGCAGCGGCGACCCTTCATGGAGCCGCACATCGATCCACCGCCCGCGATCAATGACGCGCACCAGGCGTGTCCCGAGCACATTCAGCATACCCGCGACCCCGGTCAGCAGGAACACCGGCGCAGTCGCGAGGTGAATGGCCTCAGAAACGCTGTTCATGTCCACGTTCTTCCCTCCTCAATGGTCTGGTGCCATTATCCGCCGCGGTTCGATGTGCGCCGTCTGTGTCCCGTCGGTCAGCCATATCTGGCCGTCCTGGATCGTGCATTGCAACTGCATGCCACGCGCCGCGAGAGCCATCAGCGGCTCGCGTGCCATTTCCGACAAGGACCAGACCGTCAGATTCTGCAGACGCGCGAGCGCGCTTTTCTGCTTCGACCACCAGACGTCCGCCGCCTTGCCGCCATAGATCAGGACAACGACCTGATCGGCGCGGCCAGCGGCGCGACGCAGCACACGTTCATCCGGCAGGCCGACTTCAATCCATAACCGGATCCGGCCATCGTAATCGCAGAGCGACAACGCCGGCTCTTCTTCATTGGACAATCCCCTGCCGAACGCGAGTCGCTCGTCAGCGTGTATCGCGAACGCCAGCACGCGCACCATCAGGCGTTCCTGGGTTTCCGAAGGATGCAGCGCCAGTGTCAGCGCATGATCGGCGTAGTACGCGCGATCCATATCGGCGATATTCAGGCTCGCCTTGTAAATGGTGGAATTGAGGGCCATCGGCCAGACTCCCCTTGAAACAAAACGGGGCTCGATTGAG